>CAWVQL010000113.1:0-22626 GCA_963932265.1 Thymelicus lineola | reverse complement strand
TGTAGTCTTAATTATGACCGGGTTGAACTTTTCTTTTTAAAAATTTGTCGTAGGCAGTATAATAATTGATTAGGATGATGATTCATGAGCATATTATGGCACAACAGCCACTGTTTCTCAATTATAAAATAAATAATATAGGAAATGACTGATTCGTTAGTATTTATTTACAACATAATCTATGCATTGCATATGCTACGTTACGTTACGATATTCGATTGTTAGTTGTTGTTGGTAACTATACTAATATTATAAATGCGAAAGTAACTCTGTCTGCTACTCAATAACGCCTAAACCACTGAACCGATTTTGATGAAATTTGGTACAGACATATAATTGAGCTCGGGAATGAACATAGAATACTTTTTATCCGGAAAATAGACCTGTTCCTGAGGGATAACTCTTCCACGCCAAAACCACTGAACCGATTTTCATGAAATATGGTACAGATATAGAATTGAGCTTGCGAAAGGACATAGGATACTTTTTATCCCGGAAAATAGACCTGTTCCTGAGGGATAACTCTTTTCAAGCCAAAACCACTGAACCGATTTTGATGAAATTTGGTACAAATATACAATTGAGCTCGGGAATGGACAAAGGATAATTTTTATCCCGGAAAATGGACCTGTTCCTGTGGGATAACTCTTTCAAGCCACTAAACCGATTTTGATGAAATTTGGTACAGATATAGAATTGAGCTCGGGAAAGGACATAGGATACTTTTTATCCCGGAAAATGGACCTGTTCCTGTGGGATAACTCTTTCAAGCCACTAAACCGATTTTGATAAAATTTGGTACAGATATAGAATTGAGCTCGGGAATGGACAAAGGATACTTTTTATCCCGGAAAATGGACCTGTTCCTGTGGGATAACTCTTTCAAGCCATTAAACCGATTTTGATGAAATTTGGTACAGATATAGAATTGAGCTCGGGAAAGGACATAGGATACTTTTTATCCCGGAAAATAGACCTGTTCCTGAGGGATAACTCTTTCAAGCCACTAAACCGATTTTGAAGAAATTTAGTACAGATATAGAATTGAGCTCGGGAAAGGACAAAGGATACTTTTTATCCCGGAAAACAGACCTGTTCCTGAAGGATAACTCTTTCAAGCCACTAAGCCGATTTTGATGAAATTTGGTACAGATATAGAATTGAGCTCGGGAAAGGACATAGGATACTTTTTATCCCGGAAAATAGACCTATTCCTGAGGGATAACTCTTTCTCGCCTAAACAACTGAACCGATTTTGATGTTTGGTACAGATATAGAATTGAGCTCGGGAAAGGACATAGGATACTTTTTATCACGGAAAACAGACCTGTTCCTGAGGGATAAGGTCAAATTTTGTTATATAAAGTTGATAGATTCGTTATTTATGAAGCGGTTTTTATGACTCTTTTTAGGGTTCCGAAGTCAAAACAGAATTGTCATAGTTTCATCATGCCCTTCCGTCCTTCCGTCCATCCGTCCGTCCGTAGCATAGCGCAGAGGCCCTTAGTGCTAGAAAGCTGTAATTTTGCAAGGATATACATGTTTATTTAAACTTTAAACTGGTAGAATAACATTTTTAAAAATATGTTTTTAGGATACCTACCTCTCCTAGAGGTAATATGGGGATAATTTTATTCGTTTTTTAAAGGAAAACTATCATGGCTATATTATTCGCATACGTAGTTATTGAATTCTATAAACTTAGAACTTCGGAACCCTATATTACCAGTGACCTGACACGCTATTAGCCGGTTTTTTAACCAACTTCAAAAAAGTAACAGGTTCTCAGTTCGACTGTTATAAATAAAAATTAACTTTAACATAATTTGAAAAATCAATCTTTAAAGGGTTAATTCAGGGAATTTTTATACGAAACTTCGTCATTTTTAGGGTTCTGAAGTAAAATCGTGACCCTAATAGCTTCGTCATATCCGTCCGTCAGTCTGTCCGTCTGTCCAAAGCAAAGCGCCGAGACCCTTAGTGCTAGAAAGCTATAATTTGGCATGGATATACATATTTATTAAAACTCCAAAATTGTAGAATAAACTACTGAAAATAACTTTTTTACGGGGTACCTCCACTACAGGTAACGTGAGGATTAATTTTTTATTCATCCCTATAGTGTGGGGTATCGTTGAAAAGTTTTTTCAAAAATATTATGGGTCTTTTGAGACCATTTTTGGATGTAGGGCTCCGTTTGCGAAATACGTATATTTGGCTTGAAAGTGCTAATTTTGGGTACCCAAGTCAAGTCAAGTGTCCCCAAACGGCTAAACGGTTGGAGTTGGACAAGTGAAAAAATTCTCAAAAATAGGTTATACGATGAATTTATAAGGAAAACTATCAAGGCTATGTTAGCATAAGTAGTTAATGAGTAATAGTCAATAAACTTACTACTTTGGAACCCTATATTGCACGTGACCTGACACGCACTTGCCCGGTTTTTTAAGTTAAAACTGTGAAAGTTGGTAGTTAGTATGTAATCTTACATAAAACAAAAATAACTGTAACATGATTGTTTGGTAATACATTCCCTAAGGGCTAAAACTAGAGGTTGTAAGTTTAAAGTAAGTTTGGAGTAAGAAGTTGTAAAACGAACAGATGAGTCACCTCATGGTAAGTGGTCACTTTCGCCAATGAACATTAGCAACGCTAAAGGAATCACTGATTTGCTGCTGCCCAAAAAGAAAAGAAAGATATGTTTTTTGTGTATTCTGTAAAATTACAATGTAAATTTAAAATTCAAAAACTCTCAGGCCCTGACTTAGATAAACCTCTAAATTCTAAAAAGTTCGATTATTTTGGGACCTTTCCTATGGGTGAGTCATTAATGGCTCACTACTGAGCAATCACTCTTGAGGACGCCTAGAGCATACTCCACCACTTTGCTCCAGTGTGGATTGATGGAGGGATTAGAAATCCAAAGAGGGAGGGAAATAGGATAGGTGTCGGAAGTCATTACGCCGGGCGAGGACCTTCAATATGTCATAACGACTGTTATCTTACGACAACAACCGGGACCGACAGCTTTACGTGCCCTCCGAAGCTCGGAGAGCTCAAGAATTTTTTGCCACTAGCGGTCACCTATCCAACTACCAACCGCGATCGCTATTATTTAACTTCATCGATTACTATTAGAACCGACACAAGCCGCTGCGCCCGGGGCTATGAATGCTTCTCCCGATGGGGTAATTAATGGGTTGTAAGAACATGTCACTTTTGCTGTAATTTTGGTGAAGAGTTTAGTATCTTGCTGACTACCAATCACGCTACAATATCAGATCGTAGTTATCATTTCATTATCAACACTAAAGATTTGTTTAATATTTTACTCATTTACATAATACGCTATATGTACTAAGTGTAGGTGTTTTAGCTTCAACCCATAATGGACTATTACAAGGCACGGGTCTCCTGTCTTCATAGTATGAACAAGTTTGCTGTCAATTTATGAAAAACATGTTTTATAATGAAGGGATCTTTATTTTCAGCGTACGAAGTCGCGGGTAACAGCTAGTAAATACATAAATAAGTAATTAATAACAACACCGTGAACAGGCGCCAACATTTTGCTGAATGGAAGTAGCTCGATAATCTAATTTAAAGTCACCTTTGCGAAACAATTCAGTCACGATAAATTGCTACGCCGACGACGCGGGGTGCACGCGGCGTGCCGAAGTTCCGCGACGTTCAGGAGGAACATCAAGCGTGCCGTGCGTTCCGTGCGCGTTCCGTGCGCGTTCCGTGCGCGTTCCGTACGCGTTCCGTGCACGCCCGGCGTACCGCAGCAGCAGCAACAGCAAGGTGCGAATGATCGCTGTCCAATTAGATTTCTGGTGGACAAATAGATTGGACAACATGGTGGTTTTTTTGGTCGTTGTATTAGGAAGTGATGCAGGTGCAAGTAGGACGCTGGATGCCGCTGCCGTGTCGGACTAACGCGTGCCTAATGAATGTTAATGTCATTTGTAATGATTTTGTCTACTACGAGTATAAGAAAAATGTTATACAATATGGATTTCGTAACTGTTACTTCATAGTTTTGCCAGGCCTGGCGTACTCCGCATTTTAGCTATGACGTTACTAGCAGCGTTCGACATGTCTGGCTAATTCAGAAAATTCATAATGGCTGTCAGACGTTCGTAATCTGTCACACATATTAATTAAGACACATATTGTCAATAAACTTACAGATTAATTTTATTCTTTCAAAAAAGACATCCCTGACATTGCCATAAGCGATAGTGTTAGAAAGGAAGGCAACTCATTACGCGTTTTTGATTAGCGCTGTGCGACATGAATTACACTTTATTGCGTTGGAGCTAGAGTCGCTATTTATTTAAACGATTTTGTTGAGTTCGCCTTCTGTACTTATTATAAGTACTATTATTTCTTCTGTGGTTTTGCTAGTAGCATGGAGATATGAAAATCAAGGTCCTGGCCATACTAGTTCTATGCTGCTTGTACTACAGGACTGTACCACTTCCTGAGAGCATGAAGAGAGCCACCTAAGGAGAAGCAGTCATCACCATTTATGGACATCCTTAAATCATATCTACCGTGACGCATTTCTTGCTAAAAAAAGTGACTTATCTAAAGTAAACACGTAAGTAACTATGTTATATAATTATGACTCTTAAGTTGTTATTAAACTTAGTAGTAAAGATCCCACAGTGCCTTTTGTCATGCTAACCTTAGCCGTATTGCAGCGATAAACTGTTTTTAGACATATTTTCTAACTATTCCATTACTTTCAAAACTAAAATACTAATGGCTAAAGGTAAAAATATAATACAAAACACGGTTCACCGCGTTGTGGCCGACGACGTGTGCTCAAACATAATTATTTTAAAATAATGTCGGCAGCTGCAACCTATTGTAATACGAGCTCGACAAAGGATTGCATGAGGTTTGGCGGAAAATTGCATGCATTAAAACTGGATACCTGCGATCTGTCGTTTAGATGGAGAAATACTGTCGTAAAACTCTAGAATAATTCAATATGCATCTTTTTTTATAGTCCGAAGGGCAGACGAAAAAGCATACGGGCCACCTGATGGTAAGTGGTCACCGTGGCCTATGGACATGAGCAATACGAGAAGCATCGCCAATGCAAAGCCGGCCCTGAAGGAGAACTCTTTTCACACCTTTTTTGAAGAACCCCATGTCATACCGTTCCGGGAATACCCCAGAAGGAATTTCATTCCACAGTTTGCACGTACGTGGCAAAAAGTTCGTGAAAATCGGACCGTAGAGGTTCTCCACGAGTACAATCGATGTGGATGGAATCTTCAATCTTCGGTGAGTATTGCAATGATGAAAAGGAGACGTAGGCATCAAGTCGAACAATTCCTCGGAGCACTCACCGGTGTAAGTCGGTAGAACACGCAAATACAACCGGTGTTTTTGACGACACATTCTTAATCTTACTAATCGTGCAAAAACTACTGAAGGAATAAGACTTTTAGATCATGATCTGGAATAAGAATAGGGATTTTAAACAAAATTCCGGAGAAAGCGGGCAAAGCTGTGTGTGTCTCTCATTGTTATCAGATTTTTTAGCGTAATGGAACACGCTGAGTATCAACTAGTAATATAAATAATGAGGTTTATAAATAAGTTTTCTATAACTCCGTCGCTGACAGGTTGTCCGTTGCTCGTCAGTTGGCACAGGCATAGGAACAAGCACTGTTAGAGACTCGTGGCCTCTAATGTGGTATAGCCCTGACTTTAAGCCATCTTTCCCCTTTTGAAGAAATCTTTCTCTGAATACTTTTTTACCCAAAACTAGAACGAGGCCTAATTAATTTCTGCTTTGGGAAAGGTATATTTAAAACTTGTATATAGAAGTAACTAAGTTCAAATAATAGCACATGTAAACATCATTACAAAGTATCAAAGCTCGAAACATCATTTACTCACACAGAGCTCCCCACTGATGTACCTTTATAAAGAGCAGCCCAACGCTAAAGAAACTTACAAAATTATAATTGCGTGTCTTTGTAAATAACCTGCTTTAGGGTAAACGAGAAAATATAAGCGATTTAACTATTTTGTCTAAAGTTTTGAGCTTTGGGAAACTGGAATTTTCAATTAGTTTAATTTAACATTAACATTTAATTTAACATTAACATTTAATTTTTTAAACTTTTCTTATATTTATTAACTCCTTATATTTGTTTACAGCATGTTGCTAACGCGAAGTGTGGAAAGGGTACGTAGGTACTGTAATTACAAATATCGAATTATTTTTTCTTCTTTTCATAATATGTTACGCCCAATGAACTAATATATTGTAGTATATTCGTTCACTGGTTACACCTCTTTTTTCGACTCATTCTAAATAAAAGAATTTGTAACTATTGAAAATAAAAAAAAATTACCTAAGCTAACAAGAACTGTGCTCTCATAAAGCACCAAAACAATAGTCCATCGCCTGCGGTGGTGCACGCTCCGAGTCTCTGATGTAATTACACTGTACGCGCTTATCTCCAAAAGACTTTTCCTTTTACCGCACCTAACTTTAAGTTTATCAGGTGAAACTTTCCCGGGAGCAAATTGAAAATTTTACGATGCCAACCTCTGGCGCGAATTAATTGTGTTATCAAATATTAATGCGGTATCTTGGCTCGTTTAATTGCCGTGTTGGAGTTTCGAGAATTTCTCAGTTACGTCGTTTCTGCGGCCGAGCCACGACTCGTTAAATATCGAATTAATGATCTGTTTTATGATCGATTGTGTGCGAGATCGGATCGGCTTTACGTTCGGTTTGCTAATTCCGTGTCTAAATTTCAAGGTGAGTGAATTACGTTGTTGATTGCAATGCTAAAATAACAAACTAGAGAAAACCAGTTTTACTTGTATCTACAATTTAATTTAAATATTTTGCATATTTTATTGCAATAGTTTTGTTGTTTTATTTTTCAAAGAAAAATTTCTATGCAATGAAATTTTTGGCGACTTTCCATTATCAGATAAAAAATGGGTAGGTACATACCATCTTATTGGCGAATATTTTTCGAAGAGCGAATGATTATATACAAGAGAAAACATTTTTTTTTAATCCAAGCGTAAGTCTAAAAAATACAACTACTTACCTACCTACTTTATATTCTTAGGACCACCAAAACAGATAAAAAAGGAGAGCGCGGCACGCTCGTACAAATAAAAATAACATAAATTCGCCAATCGGACCTGCAAAAATTATCCCGGAGTGTAGCAGCGTGTCCACTTCGAAAGAAGTTAGTGGAGCGAGCGAGAGGTTCCCGAGTTCCCGGTGAAAGTACGGGAATAAATACACCAGAGGTATTTAGGAGCAATGCGACGCTTATCGACGGGACACTACATCAAGATGATAATACCATATTCGAAAATTATGTTGAAAAATAGCCTTAAGTTCTATCAAAATAAAACTGTAGCATAAGAATGTTCCTATAGTTCAAATATAAATATCAGATTTGGATATTTTATACTTCGTATGAACTCCTGATTTAACAATCGCTATTACATACTGTAAAAGATTACTTAAAAGGACAATAACTACAACTTTTTAATGGAGTCTTCGAGGAAAATTTCGGAGGACGTTAGAAACCTAGAGTAGGTACATTTTTTATATTTTTCTAAGGTTGGAACTGACATTATTACTTGAATCCTACACGCTGATCGACGGACAGAAAGAATCAAGTAGTTAGACTTGTTTTTCTCACTGCGTTTATAGCCATTATGATATCTGTGTAAATCACAACTCTATGTAGTTACAAGGTACAGTCGGGTACAAAACGCCACGTGCCGCACCGCGGCGCCAGGTGCGCCGACCGCGTCTCTAAATTTAACGTCTTTATTTGTATTTCTGACTGTACACGCTTTCCACAAACCCACCCTAATTGGAAGGTGGCCATTTTAAAATAACGATACTTATTTCTGGAGAGAACTTTTGTTATTGTTATTGCTCAAGATCGTGTTCGCAGGACGTATGGCCGGTTGGGAGTGACTCACCTGGATTTTGGAGTGAACGGTATTAACTCTAACGCGAACGTTGTTCATGCCAATTCGTAGAAACATTGTTTCGAACAATTAATAAGTATTGTTCCAAACGGGTTCCTCAAAATAATAATGGACCAGAGTTTTTTTATGGTTAGGTACACATGAATGAACAAGCTCTACAAGATGGGGAATTGTAAGTATCGCTCATATACATTTAGATCTCCAGAGAGGTGTAGCGACATAGATTCTTAAGTAGCAGAAGGAGAAATTGATAGGCATTATAAGGGCAGGATTTTCAGAGGACATTAAAAAATTAAACTTTTTAATCCGGGAAACCGGGATCAGTTACATTAAACAGTGGATACTATGCTGTGGAAGAAGAAACGTATAAAGCTTTATCAATTCTTAAGTTCTCTAAGTGCCACACGTTTTTGCCTATGATTTTAACTTTGTCGCACGGACACAGCTGCTATAGACACTATTTTAACTTATTTTAATTAGTCTACTATCAGGAGTGTCTCCCCATTATGATAGTTTCGCTGTGACCATGATCTATGTCCAGTTTGGTTGAAATAAGATATTTGCAACTACTTATTTATATAAAAATACTAAAATATTTCTCTGCATTTTTATTGAAGTTTGATTCATACCCACCTTGGTTAACTCTTATGTAACTCGTGCTTGGCTGTAACGGTGCCGTCGACTTTATTCCCCTAGGCTAATTCATCCAGGTCAATTCTAGCTTCCTCAATCCTTCTAGAAACATTTTACCAATGCGGTGGTAAGTACCTTCGTGTTACCGTACCGAAGACGTTTTGTAATATGTACAGGTAATGAAACGAAAGAAACAGGGTCTCTTAACACACTGTCCCTGTCAGATCAATATGATGAGCGCGATTCAAATTTAGAGAAACGCCTAGAACTGTTTACGACACGGACATATGAACGTCATTAACGAACACTCCTCAGTGCGGCTTCCCACCGGCATTTAGCAGCACTGGCGTATTTTCACCTAGCACCTGCCAAAACCGATACTCATCAAATGTAAGGTGAGGTCTTAAGTATTTTATTAAAGCGTAATATGTGCGGGTGTGGGCGTGAAAGGACCATCAATGAGGTTTCTATTTTTGGCTGCGGGCAGAAATGAGGTTCTTTCATATCAACTGGATACATTCTACTCTAATGTATATTAGCGCTTATATTATTGCTATCATAAAGTTTTTACAATTGCAGTCAGTGTGATTCCAAAACAATCGGTGATGTGATTTTTTGCCAATAGCCGAAGCATTCATTTCACTTACTCTTGACATCGCGTTACACAAGGTTCATCTGATGGTAAGTCATCATTGCCATTGCCATAGGTAGTTCATATTATTTTCATGTTACGCTGTGAATCAAACAAGCTACCCTTCAGTTTTTATTGCATTATTACATTTTAAAATCCATTCGTAATTTTTTAACTCACATGTTTGTCAAAGGAGGACATTGTGAAGAATAGGTATGCATTATAACATAATATGATTTTCTTAAGGTTCGTAAAGTACTAATTCAGATAAAGCACCAATAGCTGTTTTAGTATTAAGACACAACTGGAACAGTAGCAGAGTCATGAATTGTGATGACGATATATTAAATAATATAACTCAAATTAATCCGTTATAAGTTTCGCTCAGCGGCTCGTGCGCAAAGATTCGTCATCCGAACGCGGTGTCGGAACCATGGACCATAATTTGCAATACTTATTAGTTTACATTTATTACCATGTTTATTATTGAAACCACTATTAAATATCTTAACAAGCAATATACGTTGGGGCGAGCGACTCCTAAAATAGTCCCATAGGTGGACGGCGGGCAATAAACCGACAAATGCGAGTATTAACTGACAATAATTAACTGCTAGAACATAATTAATTGCGGTTATAAATTTTGTACGTAAATCAATTAGGTTTTATGACATATGTCACTTGTGTATTCGGTGCTGGCAGAGCAAGAGAGTAGGGCATCGCCATTCATGTCTGGGTGACGCTGAGATCCTAGTTACCTAATCTTGTGTTGATGTTTGGGTTGCTTAACTCTCTATCACCAGAGCCTTGGTTACCATGAATTAACTATTACTTTAGATATGACAGAACGGAAAGAGAAAGACTTAGGTACACACATGGATTTGTAACTTAGTCCTCGGGTAAATCTTTTCTTATGTTCTTTTGTCAACAGTAAAATTTCTTAGATGTGGATGTCAAAACTTGTTTGACTGTTCATGGTCTGGAAGCATAATATGGTGCATTACATCACATGCTCCAAGTATTTCAGAAATACTTAATTTATTAATTTAATAAAACCGGGCAAGTGCGTGTCAGGCTACGCACAGTGTAGGGTTCCGAAGTATTAAGTTTCCCGACTATTAATCATTTAACTACTTATGCTAACATAGCCATGATAGTTTTCCATGTAAATTCATTATATTGAAGTTTTGTCGTCTTTAGGATTCCAAAGTAAAATCGGAACTTATAGTTTCGTCATGTCCGTTAAAAAATAACATTTTGTCTGCTTTTATGTATGACGTGATACTGATAGGTATAGAAAATAGCATGGAAACAAAACGAGCTACCAATTCACATCCCGTAGACATCAGCGAATTTTTCTTAATTTTTTTTTATTAATGGCACACTTCTTTTCTTTAAGGGACTAATAAGCCTAAGGGACTAATAGTATAAGCTGTTTTGAAATAAAAGTAACTTACTTATAATTTATTATAGGTTAAGATCAGTCAGATAATACGAAAAATGTGGTTAAAAAATGTATGGTAAAAATTTTCTGCTTATAGAAGAAGCAACAAAAAAACATAACTAAGTATGTATTTGGAAACGAAGCGTAGCGCAGTCCTGGACTACATTCTTTTGTTACTAAATTAAAAAATGCTTCAAGTAATACTCGGCAACCCTATTTAAGTGTTTTGTAAATAGCCTATTTAATGTATGTTTTACAGGTCTATTTAATGTATGTTTTACAGGTCTGTTTACTATCGGCATAAACTTATATAATTCGAGCAGTAATTAATTGTGGTATTGCTGAACTGCCCTTTGAAGATAATCTTTGGAAAACGCGTTCGGAGACGTAAATACATAATTACCTTCGCTAATTTATGTGACCATAAAGGATAAGTTTATTAAATCAGAGTGAATCTTAGTAGGTAACTAACACTCGTGTAGTTTTACGTAACAACTGATGTTTC
Source organism: Thymelicus lineola (assembly GCA_963932265.1). Classification (NCBI taxonomy): domain Eukaryota; kingdom Metazoa; phylum Arthropoda; class Insecta; order Lepidoptera; family Hesperiidae; genus Thymelicus; species Thymelicus lineola. Next base: position 11,409 of record CAWVQL010000113.1, on the reverse strand, counting down.
TACCGAAAAACATTGTATATTGGTATCAAAAACGTATGAAAAATCATGGGAAAACTAAAGAATAGACGACTCTTATTATTTTGAGCTTATCTTCTCCATCAATTTTTATTAAATCTACCTAAGATTTACCTTAAAAGGCGGGCTTAATGCTAACAATACGAGTAATAAAATTGTTAGTGGAAATGTTTTGAAATTGTTAATGGAAATGAACGCTTGATCAAGTAGGTACACATGATCGTGTATGGCCTCATAAGGTTGTTCAATTATTGTTCTTGGGTGAGGTGTATCTGGTTGTTTAAAATTACTACCTACCCTTCTTTTAAAATCAACAGTGACATGTTTTAAAGTGTTTCTATTGCAGTGTTCGAGAGCCAGTTAAAAACCAGACAAATCCTTTTTCCTCGATGGTTGGCAACTTGTTCGTTGCTAATGTCAATTATTTAGACGATTTTCACGCCTCACATCTTTCAATGGCTACACTTTACATTACATTATCTGGGAATCGTACTCTGCTCGAGAATCAAATCCTGAACCCTTCGCTCAGCAGGCAGGATTGCGTGTGCAAAACACAGATTTCGCTAAACTGCAAATATTTTTATTCCATTTGAGACTGTAGCGTGCTACGCTATCAAACAGAGGTTAAGAAGACAGCTTCGTGAATCTGTCCTATAGGTGTGCGATGGGCATGATAATAATAAGTAATCTAATGGTCCAATGGGTGCAGATAGCCGGTTTTATTAAGGCCGCTGGCGCCGCGCCAGCCACCACCCGCAGGTACTCGATGGCTTTCATAATACTAGCACGTGGACGGGGGATATTTCAGGTGCTATATGATGCTGGCTTTATGTCTGCTATGTTTGTGCTTATGTAGTAGGCTTAAAAAGAAGGAAGTTATTAGTATAGGGTCATGTAGCTAGGTCTCTTACGGAATATTTTTAGAAGAAGAATTACTTTTAGCATTAATACCATGATTAGCCTCGCCGTGATAATGCACTGTTGCGCACGTTAATTATTAAAGATAGAATATGATAGATAGATATTATATGAAAATCATTACTACTATTACCGAAACGGTTCAGAGAACGCTATTGACATAATTATAACTTTTCAGAATTTTTTGTACCCTTTATTACTCTTAGTTTCAGATGGTCCTGATGGATAAATGTCTCTAAATGTACAAAGCACTTATAGGAAGATGGCTTACTGTCCCACTATTGATCTGATCACCCTAAGTAATTAAAATTTGCATGTGTATAGAGCACAATTGTGTGCTCAATATACGACAGGGGACTGATCTGGACAACTTTGGACAACTTCGTAAGCAGCACGCGTTTTTGGGAAAATAATTCAACAGATAAATCAACTTCGTACTATCTAGGGCATTCTAGGGTATGGGTATAGTCTGCAAGGTATTGAAACGTATAGTTATAGTTGAACTGTTACAACGTATACTGTTATGAATAGGTATAATTTTCTTTTTATTTGGTAAGGACGAGCTTGCAATGTTACCATCCGCTGCCGCCCATGGACATCTATGACATACCTTACATATTGCCATACATTGTATTAATAAGAATATCAGTTATTACTTGTTAGTAATAAGATAATGGGCGTCGTCGATCCCATTTGTAAGACAAAAGTCATTAAGCCATCTCAGAGGCCCTCGGGTGGCCTGAAAATTTCTGACACTTAGGTTGGCCACAACTTGGAGCAGTGAATTATGCCTAAACCTCCTCAATAGGAGACACCCGTACTCAGTAGTGGGCCATTAATGAGTTGAAGCTAAGAGTGTAAGTTACAATATTTCATCAAAACGTCAACAAAGCCGGGCTCATCTGGTCGGAGCCGTCAGTCCGTCACACATGCCTCCTCTCACCTCATCAGTCCTCCAGCTAGTGCGGATCCAATCAACATAAATTCGCCGGCGGAGCGACAGATGCCGTGTAATCGTTGTGTGACGTTTTTTGCTGCCCACCCCTAATGCTACAGCGTGATCGAATCTGTTTAAAACGGGGTGTAATGGTGTGGAGACTGCTTCATTGCGACCAAAGAATTACTCATCAACTAAAATAGAATATTTTAAACATTAATTATATGACAAATACAATACAAATACAAATATTCTTTATTGTTCACCAATTTATACACAATAAAAATGATATAAAAACAAGAAAACAATCAGCAATTTCTTCTAGATAACCTAAATGATATTTAGTCTTTGGAGGTCTACTGTATATAGCCTGTATATAGTATATAGCCGTTCTATGAATGCGCTACTCTGACCGGTCCTGAATCTTCTGAATCCAGCGGTTATATGCTGTTTTCCTCAGGTCAGTCCACATACATACCCATATTAAGTTGTATACCATGTTTGTTGTAAATATCTCTCTGTAACTATGAGCAAGATAAAATCTTGAAAGTTACTGCATCTGAACAATCATGAAAAGTTTTTTAAAGCGAAGAAAGTTTTTGTGACCATCTTCAAATAAAACATTACATTTAATATTACGAATGATGATACGAAAGCCCAGTCCATAGTAGGGTAACTCTCGCCCTCTACAACAAATGCAGGGGCGCAGTGTACTCAGGTGTTGAATCGACTGCCGAGGTACGCGTCCCTCGTAAACTGTGCTCGACCGATTGTAGTGCGCACTTTTGGCTACGTTGGCAATAGACACGCGTACCTATCGTATATCGCCGTATTAAAGCTAAAACCGACTAACTCAAGTTTTGGGGTCGAAACACTTTTTTACACCTTTTGACTCAGAAAAACTACTTTCGAATGGTAAAATAAATTTAAAGCTTACATCCGAAGATAAAACGACCAGAATATGAATAAAAATGAGTCTGTACGTCCTCGGAATTATATGAAAAAAATTATATAACTCTAAAATATTTTTCCCCTGAAATGGTCGACTTAGTTGGTTTTAGCTATAATACGGCGATATATCCTGGTAGCGTTCGTATAGAGTTTAGAAGGATCACAGAGGCCTGATCATCACGATTATCGCCTTGATTGTAGGGATAGTACTAGTGTATCCAGGGTCTTCCAATGTACCAGAAACGCGACAAACCGATAAAAATGAAAGATAAATGAAAGATAAAAGAAACTCGCGAAAGCCCCTCAAAAAGTTCTTACCTACAACAAATTATCAGCAACCACAACTCTCTGACAAGAGAGCACGACTATTAAACAAGAGACTGATGTGTCGGAGTTGATTTAATAATAACTGTTTTCGGTGAATGATTCCACAGTGTTGTTAAACCATTTAATTTTTATAATTTTGTACTCCTCATATTAAAAGGATAAACTTTTTAAATCTGTAAATTTAAAACAAAATTAAGTACAGATTCATTTGTGACGATAAAAAGTTCCACCCTATCGAACAGAACGGGTTTTAGTATGATTAAAGGCGCACTGACCGGGGGGGCGCCCAAACTCTTTGATGTGGTCGCGGTGACCGTGAAAATTTGACGGCGATTTGTTGGAACCTATTAACGGATCGTAATTGTGCCCAAATTGAGGTCTTTGTGGAAACATTAATGTCATTAGATACACCATACGTGGGTTTTTGCTTTATGATTCCTGTAATGAGTTTTGCAGACTTTGATACGTTGTCAGGTACTGCAGCAAATATTATTACCAATTTATAATAGAAAGAGCACTTGCTTCGCCGTTTCTGCATTAAAATATTTAGAAACGCTTGACTATGTATGCTTAAGTATTCATACTTCATAGGCATGTGGATAATGATAGATTAAATCGTAGTACCCTTTAAAATTTAAAAAGATCAATGTATAATGATGATGATGATGGGGATCCATCTATCCATAATATGTAGACAATTTAGAACACATTGCATCATCCAGTAAACTACGTTTTGTTTTTGCATTACACTGTAAAATAGTAATTGTAGAACTTTTACCTTCGGGGTTAAATAAAACTTTACATTAAAGATATGTGGATACTTATTAGTATCGTTTCCTTTTCCTTTCATCTGCCAAATATGTATTTACTTAAAAAATTATATTTTTGCAACCAACCAAACAACAGACCAGGCTCTCATAAAACCACCATTGTACATATTCTAAATCGGCCCATTCCCAGAACGCATACCATGGCATTGTCCTCTTCGGAGCCTATTAATCGCGCTTGCAGCGATATGTATCGCTAATTAGAGGCCGGAATGCGTTTACAAGACGCGATTAGTCTTCGCGGCATGCTGCCTTGTTTTGGTCTTGTAATTATTGCAGTTTCACCAGCTCTTCGGGAGTAGGGTTGGCCACTGCCAACAGTAGCTCACCAGCTACTGATGGATTAATTTGAGGAATCATGATTCATGTAACTTCATCGATATAAAAGAAAACGTACATGAGGTGCTAATGGTAAAATGATAGGTCTTAGTTTCGATGTACCTATATTACGTGGTGTAATTCAGTGAGTTTATTAAGTTGGTTTCTTTAAGGTAAACACTCACACACGTTTATTATTGTACAAAACGTGATTTGTGACACAATACTAACTTATGCAGAGTTTACCTGAAAAATCTGCTGCCGGGTTTCTTTAGCCTCCTCAATAATAAAATGATAAAACCTTTTTTTTACGTTTACAGCTCAAAGAACCCAACAGTTTAAACCTTATGTTCCAACAATTGTAGTGGTTCTAAGTTATCTTAAAATTATTTGTTCTAAACAATTTTATTAGTAGGATATTACTAGGATTAGGGTGTGGAGTCAGTCTTAGTACCGTGTCACATCCCCAGCACCAGCATGGAGCACACATCACGGGAACACATTCCACTGGCGCTAATTAGGCGCCGTATGAACTTGATTAATGCGATACTAATTACCGGCACTGGGACTGACTACAGCTAGCAGTAACCACACGGCAAAGATGTCCGTGCACTAGGTATTTTCTACATTAACAGTTTAGTAAGAGTTTCTTCTCTTTTCGACAAAAGATTTTCTTTCTATCAAAATATTTAGGTACTAAAATTTTCAAAAATGACGTCGACTTTCGGCTCGATCATTACGTATACCAGTCACGTTGCGCTATATTGGAAAATTAGCGTTTTAGATTTATTTACACAAATATTATCAAAAAAATTATCAAAACGATTATTGAAAGATTAGTTTGATTGAACCAATAATGGCCTGTGTTGATGCAAGCAGTGTTAGGCTCGTATACGTCGTTAATGTTTCGTGGTGTTAGGAACACATTAATTGTGGAAATTGTACGAATTTTCAGTTTAACCATGGCGCCAAAAACTACCAGAAATTCACAAAAACAATACATTATCTAAAAATAAATGACCGAATTTGAATTTTAAAAAACACGGATTTCGAATAAAAAATATTTGAATTTCGAATTGTGCGCCAATCCACAGGCCATCCAATCCACATCCAAAGGAGAACCCCAGTTTCCATAGAAACTCAGGCCTAAGTAGACAAGACTGGAAATTGGCTGTTAATTAGATTATTGCAAAAAGTTAAATTTCTCCAATTTTCACGGCTGTCAGCAATGGCCAACTAAGGAAATCCTAGAATTAATCGCCTTAATTATAGGTTATGATTATGTCATACTCGTGTCACAGTGCTATTTAATATGTATGTTACACTTACGTTGGCGGGTGTCTATTATAATATCTACTACTTCAATGGTTTTCACCCAAAACGAATGTCATAAAAAGGTTGTATAATAAAAGCTATTGCATATTTCAAGAGATTTTATTAGTTATCATTATAATATATTAATATTTCGTGTAGTTGTGCAGGAGGCGTTATATTTCGTTAGTACCTTGCCCAATCAAGATACCATAATATACTCATTGTAAGTATGGCCACAGCAACCTCCTGATCTTCTAAAGATGTATAGGGTACGTTATCCAGTGTTCAAGACTTATTCTGAACCTTTGTCAGTCACAAAACAGGCGATTAAGGAGTCCATATTCATATAGTATTAGTTTGCAAGAAATTGTAGCGAAACTGCGAAACACATTCACCAAAACACAAGTACGAAAGCGAATACAATAGAAAATTAAAATCACTGTGTGCGTGTCGATGAGTTTCAATAGTAAATAGGACTCCAAATACGCTGAAAATATTTGATAGTAAAAATATACAAAACACGCGTAGAAAGATGAAAGATCGATGAGAAATATGACAATACAGTGGTGTTATTTATAAATACTATGGTTACCAAAATGACATTATTAGGGATTACATCATCTTTGTTGTAAATCGATTAATCGATGTCAAAATATTCGAAATGTAATTTAATAAAATTAGCGTAACGATTAAATGGTAATTATTACAATATATAACATAGTTTTGATTTATATGGAATACGAAAATATGTAAAAAATAAATTAATATTATAATTATAATCAATAAATAATACATAAAATATATTATTATGTTCCATCAATCGATCAATATAAATCGATTCAATCGATTATAAAATCGTATGTAATGAGGTAAATACTGTGAAAACTTTTTTGCATTATTTAGTTCATTTGGCAAGAGCAGCTGAAGCTAAGATTTAAATATGTTTATCTTATAAATAAGACGATTTTTTTGGTATATAGTTTACTCTTGTCTAGTCCGATGTTCTAGCACAGATTACATATGGTTCGAGGCCGAAAATTGGGGTTCTCCTTTCACAGGTAAAGACTTATTTATTAAATCACTGCTTATTTATTCACCATTCAAGTAAAAGTTCATGAATCGATCAAGTTAAAATTTGATGCGTATTTCATCAGCAATTTACTTAATGAGTACGTGATCGAAAACAACTTTCTAATTTCTTCGCAAGCTCATTACCGTAACTCGGGAGGTAGTCCAGCGACCGTGACGTCTAGACGCAACTAAATGAGGTTTTTACTTCACGATTACACCAATAATAACATTAAAATGGTAATGGAACGACCACTCACAGACTCTTGGGGTATTAGACAATTACACGCGGATGCAAAATTCTTCTGCGGTCGCCAAACCTCTCTTATACCTTGCCAATGAATTTTAAGCTTTATAATACGTGTAAATAGAAGCGTTGGTTAGGATAATGTGGGTAGTTGGTGGTAATGATAAATGGTGTATTTGTATCGTTGTAAAAACGATACGTTTGCCGAAAACCGTTTTTGTTCGCGATAAAATCTCAATACACGACACCCTGTACGGGAATGATTTATGTATTATTTATTGGTAAGGGGTCGCAGTTATCGACTCCATCGATGCAATGAGAATAGGATCGGTATCAACGATGACGCATCAAACTGAAAATAAAGTTGTATCACAGGGCAACTTAGATTCCCTTATTAAATTCTAACTTACCTTATTATGATAAAATAATATTTATTTATGTTTATTGCCAAGTAAATAAGCCTACTATGTTTTAAATTTGTCGTGCAGTATTTCACGAAGTTTTATTTTAACACCGCTAACATACACGAAGTATTTTTAGAGTTAGAATAATTAAAGTTAGAGGAAAACATTAATTGTAGAAGCTGGACAAAATGTTCAAATTAACAACCTTTAAATTGTAAGTAACATGTGTACACGGTATTCCTTCAGCTTGTAAAGCGCTGTATAAATTGACGTTACATTGATGGATCACCTGAAGACTCGACCTCTCACAATTAAAAGTTGCGGTTAACTTCAACCTTACGCTATCGTTATAAAGTCTATTTACCGATGTTGATTGCTAAGATGTGCGTTGTGTGAGGAGATTAGTTAGAAAAGGTAGCAATTTTAAAAATGCACGTTTTAGTATTCTTTTGCGTTTGACATAGAGTCTATTTTTGCTTAAGTATTATGATAGAAGTTTAGTCTCATTTGGTGATAAACTCATCAATCAATTTGGACTTTGATGGAGGTGGCATAATCTAGTTTGTCGACTGTCTGTCGGTGTGCCTTCTGAATACTTACTAATTCGTGATCAGGTGGCTGGAAAAAGTTTTTTCACGAAGTTATGATTTTAGTCATCCCTGTTTAGATCCTCAGTTCAGTTGATATTTGCTAAGTATAAAGTGTATCAATGATAAATATCATTTTGATTTTTATTGCAGAAGTATTCATAGAATTCACTAGGATGTGTAACTCTCAAATTCTCTCCGATATTATCATTCTCTTCTAAAATCTGTTTTTGTAAGGAATTTTTAACTGTTTCAGTTGCTGTACCAGTAAATCAATAAACTACTTTTACCCCTACTTTCCTTTTAACAGGAAACGCCGTGGTGTTGGTCACCGATGACAACATTTCATCTAGCAGCTAGCTGATAAGCTTAAATCGTAAGATGATATTTTAGCTTGATCACAATAACATTTTCCATCCGACTCTTCAGTCAAGCTTCAAAGCTAAAACATAACGGCAGAAGCGAAACCGTTTACAAATCGCAAAGCTAACTACCGGCCACTTGGAACACATGACCGAGCAGGCGTCCAAAAAGTTTCGAGTGCTCAAACAATTTTCAATTTCCAAACAAAAAACTAGTTCAATCAAACGGCTGTACCAAACTGTACATCTGTCGGTCAGTCCGCACGGGCCACGCCGCGCCGCGCCGGGGGCAATCATATCGAGTGCCATTGTTGGAGATAAAAAGGTAAAATCCTCGAGCATTGAATGCTCGTATGGTGGATGTGGTATGGGGATGAGAAAAGCACACTGACGTCGAATTTCTATGTTGATAGTGTTGATGCTAGTTATCGAATTATGCCATTACGAATTTAGTTTTATTTTTAAATAATGAATATTAAAATTTTAATATTTTTTGAATAAAGACTTATTTAGGTGCGACTTGAGACAGTAACTCAGATTATTTTTCGGATGGAAGTATTTGGACGGAAATAAGACTCTATAGTCTATAGTCTGCTGAATACTATTGGGCGCTATGAATGTCAATTGAAAGCAAAACCATAAACAAAATTGAAGTACAGATACATAATTCTAATAAGATTACATTGTATCTGTGACAAGTCTATTAAAAAGATTAAATAAGTAACACGGGGTAACGAATAACGGTATTATTAACGGTGACGATATTATTAACGGTTATTATAGCTTTATAATTGTTTTGGTAAAGTATATTGTTAATAAATATGAGTCAACTGTAATATAATATTTATTTTAAATTAAGTTTAATTTTTTTTTGAAAAAAGGTCACCAACGTCAAAGAAGTTTAGTTCAATCGTGCATAAACATTATTCGCACACTTTTATCATTTTCATTTGTTGATATTCATTATAGTCCAGGGTCGATAATTTTTGAAAACAAAAAAAATTATAATAGGATGAAACCTATTGCAAAAGGAAGAGAATATAACAAAAAATAAAGGAAAAATAATTTACGGGCGATCTGAGGTCGGGAAGTGGGGGGGAGGGGGGGTTTAAGGGTAAAAAACGGTTTATCTCAATTTCCAGCAAAACTATAAGTCCTATGGAAAAAAGTTAAATGGCAAAGTTATAGGTAGTAAAAAGGTCTACAATTTTTGTATTTACACTTTTTTCACATAACCTCAAAATTTATGTGAAAAATTCAAAAAACCAAGTTTTTGGTTTTTTATTTTTATCTTTTACAAAAATTTTTTTTTTAAACGAAATTTTGTGAAAACTTACCTTTCTATGTCCCAAACATACTGTAATTTTTTTGATTTAAAATATTTATTTTTTCACCTTATTTTGACTTAATATCGAAAAATCACCCTAATTTTCAATCGAAAATTCACCTGTCAAAATATCCGCTTTTTTAAAAAAATCTGTGAGCTTTTTATTTGCTAAAATCTCTACTTTCTGATGGTATATAAAAAAATATACACTGCCATGTTAAATTTTCTCAGAAAATGCAATGAAACGACAACTATTTTCACAAAAATTATTCGAGTTCGAGTTTTTAAATATATATTTTTAATATTTATGTACAATTTTGAGCCATTTATTAAAATTTACACTTTAATTAATCGAAAAACGTCAAAATCCATGTTAAATTAATAAATTAATAAGCAAAAAAATTACAAATTCATAAAGATTGCAAGAAACATGCAAAAATAGTTGTCGTTTCATTGCATTTTCTGAGAAAATTTACCATAGTAGTGTATATCTTTTTTATACCATCAGAAAGTAGAGATTTTAGCAAATAAAAAGCTCACAGATTTTTTTAAAAAAGCGGATATTTTGACAGGTGAATTTTCGATTGAAAATTAGGGTGATTTTTCGATATTAAGTCAAAATAAGGTGAAAAAATAAATATTTTAAATCAAAAAAATTACAGTATGTTTGGGACATAGAAAGGTAAGTTTTCACAAAATTTCGTTAAAAAAAAAATTTTTTGTAAAAGATAAAAATAAAAAACCAAAAACTTGGTTTTTTGAATTTTTCACATAAATTTTGAGGTTATGTGAAAAAAGTGTAAATACAAAAATTGTAGACCTTTTTATTACCTATAACTTTGCCATTTAACTTTTTTCCATAGGACTTATAGTTTTGCTGGAAATTGAGATAAACCGTTTTTTACCCTTAAACCCCCCCTCCCCCCCACTTCCCGACCTCAGATCGCCCGTAAATTATTTTTCCTTTATTTTTTGTTATATTCTCTTCCTTTTGCAATAGGTTTCATTCTATTATAATTTTTTTTCACTTTTCATTATTTTTAAAGGCTTCTACCCTGGTCTATTAGAAGTTGGAATTAGACAGGTACTATGATAATGAGCATAAAAACGTCGGATTAAAATGTTTGATTTATTAAACAATTTTGTATTTCATTTACTACTCTTCTCGTTACTACTCTTATACCTACTGCTTTAAGACTTTTATATTTAACAATCTTCAATATTAACTTATTAAATTAAAGTTCTAAAACCAACATACCACATCAAATGATTCCCAACATGTTATTATTCTCATTCCCGGACCTAAATGGGACTCGGTGCACTTCCCCCAATTTTTCATCACAAGAGACTCTTTTGGAGTATTGAGGTGTTCTCTGTAGATCGATAGCGGTTATAACAATGTACTAAACGAAAAGATAATGTCCATATGGGTGGTTTTTGTATTTTGTTTTATTTTAATACGCTTATGTGCAATATTTTTATTGATAATTATCTAATTCTTTCACAGCACGACAATTCTCATATTAAATTGTTGACTGAGAAAATTACGTTGTAAGATACAAACCGAAACCCAAGTTTAGATTCAAGTTACCAATGTTGCATACTGTAATAGAATTAAAAAAAGTGACAAGCAATATCGCGATCACTGGTTAGACAGGATATCTAACTAACTGACGGAAACATTTATCATGGGAAGCTGATCTTAACAAAACTTAAGTAGCTAGGTACATCTACCAGTCAGAGATATTGGAAGAGGTTTGCTTAGAAGCGAGATTATCATCTCACTTTATTTTATTTAAAATTAAGT
>CAWVQL010000112.1:0-25403 GCA_963932265.1 Thymelicus lineola | reverse complement strand
AAATGTAACCGTTTTACTAAAAAAAATAAAAGAAAATGCTTATTATGACCTTTAATATGCAGTTTTCAGTTTCCATTAAATTAAATAAACAGATAACTTGATTAATGAATGAATTAATGAAAAAAAGGTTAGACAATCAATCAATTAAGTGCAACGAACCACAAACAGAGGAGCGCCTTTAGCCCCCGATCACAAGTTGTTTGATTGTTTGCTCGATCTAACTCGCTTCGGTCAAGCCATCAGCGGCGCACTCATCGGTCAAAACTTCTTACTCTGACAGTAGCCAGCTGTGTACCAAGTAAAGATCATTCAATTAATATTAATCTACTTTGTTACATTGTTAGATAAGTATGATACTTTTGTACGATGATGGACTATCCATCTATGTTAGCAAATCAATAGGAAGATTATATTGATTATGATTACAAAGAAAATGATTAGGGTTCGTTCAAGAAAACCTGATCTTTTGTGAAATAATATTTTCCAAATTTTCTCCAAGTATACGTAAAATTCCACATTGCTCTAACTTCAATGTAAAACAAGTTATTTTCTAAAATATTTTATTATCCACATACTCCACTAATAGTACAAAATATTATAATTCTCATGTCACAAAAGTGTGCTTCTCATTGCGCTGCCATAATGCCAACTTTCAATTCAAATTTTATAAATACTAAATTGACTAACTTAGACGCCATTTCTGGTTATTGAAATTGAATTTTAATTAAATTGAAACGATTGAAAATTTAACATTGAGTGATATTGCAGGCCGGGAACGCGCAATTATACTTATTATAAAAATATGACGTGCATAAGTGTATCTGTGATACCTAAATGAATAAATTATTTTGAATTCTGAATTTTATGGCTATCAGTTATCACTGTAATACGCATCCTTCTGAAAAATATGTAAGTAATTTTTTTAAAGCAACACTAATGAAATTCAAAACATTAAAAACTTAACTCTTTACATTCAATTTATACCAATGAATTTTCATGTATTCGAGTAGGTATTATATACTTAATACTTGTAATCTCAACATTATTTTTTAAATTAATTTTATTTATTTTAATTTATTTATTAGTACAAGATTATTTTCCTTGAAGTGAGATGAGAGATTCTGTTATTGTTTTTCAAATTTAATCAACAATAAGAAAGTTAATGTATTCACCCTTGACTTTCTCAATGTCTTTTTAACTCTCTTCAAAAAAAGGAGAAGGTTCTCAATTCGACTGTTTTTATATGTGTTAAGTTTTTACTGGGTGTACTGATTTTGATGATGCTTTTTATATTCGAAAGCTGGTGCTTGGTATGTGGTTTGACGAATAGTTTTTGATTTATCCATAATAATTCGTATTTAATTGACTTCGACGTACTTTTTGTAGAATTATTTACTTTGAATAATAAGTTTGATTAGCGTAATAAATTTCTACTTATTGGCAAGATTTTTTTGTTTATTAGTCAGACAATGAACACAACAACATCACTACAGTAAATTGATTTAATTTTGAACTTGAACAATCTTAAATTGTAAAATAAATTAATGTTAATGATTGAATAACCTATTCAAACGAAATATCGTAACTAAAGACAAAAGCAATTGACTGTTATGCGTATTAAAGACGATACCTTTCTATCATATTAAGTTTCCCAATAATGAAGATATTATGTGAACGTGATACGGGTTTGTCCTAACTCATGAATCAACACAAATCAATATTTGTGTTGTTTGAATACCGTCAACAAACTAAAAATAGGTCGTAATCTTTAAGTGCGTAGGACTTGTTTTTGACAATGTTTGGTAAACATTCCACGGGTATAATTTTTTTTATGGAAATAGCCGCCAAAGAGTTGACGATCCACCTAATGGTAAGTGGCTATCGGCGCCCATGAACATCAGCAACACCAAATCACTGATGCGTTGCCTGCCAAAAAAGAGAAAAGAAAAAAGAACTGGGGAAAGAGGAGGAGGAGGGACTCCGCAGAGCGGCACGTTTTGACTTTGGCTTTGACTTTAATTGAATTGATAATTTAGTTGCCATAATTTACTGTAAGATAATAATTTTACGTATATTTGTATCATTATTTTTGTGGTGTTTGAGGTAGTACTGCCTCTTATTGAACACGTAAACGGAAATACGCCTCCGGGATTTCTTATGAATGCACACTGCAGGGCCCCTGCATCGCATGAATTTTCATCTAATTAACAAAAAAAAGGTCGTCAATGTATACATTAAGGACACTTTTAAAGACATTATCTTAAACTTATCGCATAGGCTATTGTACAAACTTAATTTATGAAGAAAAACTATAGTCTCAACCATAGAGTAACTTATACATAGGGGAATAGAGATATCAGTCGACTAAGTGACGCCTAACGCCATCTAACGCAAACTGACTGAAGTTGAACTAATGAAGGATCCTATGCATAGCACTATAATTATTTTGGGTACTTTTATATTTTGTTCCCTCCCCCCCCTGATTAATCGATATAGGAGCTGACGCTGCTTGTACATCGGAGAGTTCATTAAACCGTATCCTATATTACTTCTCTTAAAGAATCTACGAAGTACAAACGCTTGCGCGATTCAGACGACTGGTCAGCGCCATCTAACGGTATATGACCGAACTATATATAAGAAGAAATGCTTTGTATTAAGTGAAAAGACCCGTCTCAACGCCCACAATAGAACATCTTAATAAAGTAACGACCTGCTCAAAGTTTACTCCAAGTTTGATGTAAATGCAAACATTTCCATTAATTCACCACCCTCCATGAAACTGCAAAATCTTTTAAAATCAGTCTCCATTTAAAGTTTGGCTAACTTTAAATTCAAAATACGATTATACATGGAGCAAAGTTGGGAGTGAATAAAGCTGAGAACTAAGAATATTGAATTAGTACTAGGCCACTAAGCTCTCAGTGGTCGCAGAGTGGTATGGACTATGTAACTGTCAAGACTTAATACTATATGTTTATGAGTATAAAGGTGTATGACGACGTTTGTATGACTCTGATACGTTGAAAACAGTATGGCGACATGTCTGTATATTTTCTGCATTGGAATGAATTCCTAAGCAGATTCGATCTATGAAAATAAAAAGATGCTGTATTTGATGCTTTAAAAGCCGAGAAAGGAGCAGAACCTTCTTGTAAGCTAAGCTGCATGGGTGTTTGATACTGCTGCCGAAACGTGGTCAAGAAGCCACCAGGTAATATAAATCGGTAGGTATAAGTTATCAAAACCGGCAACATACGCACGCTAAATTTGCCTCTCGTATAAAATTTCAACTACCAGGTCTGCTGGAAGAAATTTCATTTTGAAATAAGCAGTGCCTATGTACTATAGATTTATATGACGTGTTAATTTAAGTTTATTCGTGTACATAAAATTTTTAAATAAAAAAAAATAAAATAAAAAAAACATAATAACAAATATGCATATTTGGAAATTAAAAAGAAAAAAATCGTAGAAAGAGAAAACGTTTGAGTAAACGAAATCTCCATTCTAAATTCTAATACCTACCTACCATAGGATAAGTAAGTATATTTAAATCTCTCCACTAAAAGCACTTCCCAATGCCCACTTCATGTGTACTTAGCCATCTGAATACCTGCATAACATTATTATGGACTGTGGCTAGCCGACCGTGAATCTAGCCAAGTCGTAAATCCTACTGAATTCAGTGCGCTTCTTACAAACGCTTTTAATGTTGGATTTGAAGTTAAATTTCTTTGTAACTTCATAATACAATATATATTCATAATACAATAGGGCCAACAAATAATAATACCCAACCAATTAAAGAGTAGGATAAAAGGCTACTTTTACTTTTGAGTCGAAGTCTTATTCAATCGGCTAACAATAATAAAAAAGCGACCCTTGTACATTTTTTATGGGCAAAAATTAACAGACAGACAAGCCATCTGACTTACTATACTCCGTCGCAGTATAGTAACAAGTCATCACTAAATATTTGAAACATCCATTATTTATGATTTTGATAGAATATGAAACGTCTGAAAACATTTTACGATCGAATTTAGGAAGGAGGGTGATAGCTAGCCTGTATAAAAAACCTGCCACCATGCATACAGTCGAGATTTAACTGGGTGGTACCCACCAATCCCCAATGTTGACGTGGTTTAATGAATTCTGTTTTTCATTTACATAGTTATTTCCACTTTTAAATGTATGGTTTTCAAGTTTTTCAAGTAATTTCAACTTTTCCTGTTGTTTTAGTGTGTGTGTTTATGTAAATTTATTTTATAAGTTTCAGGCATTGAAGTATAATGACATAGAACAGACATCTCGAACAAAATGTGTGTCCCGCCCGGGAGGTTCTATTTTCAAAATTGAGCCCCAATTCTCCTTTCAAAATCGAACGAATCCATTGAAGATTGAAGCCACGTGGCGCCAATGACGACCCGTGTGGCGCAATGGTTACCATGCCGGATCGTCGCGCCTAGGGTCCTGGGTTCGATTCCCAGCGAGGCGGAAATTTGAATGATGAGTTTGAATTTCTGTTCTCGGTCTGGGTGTGAATGTCCTTGTCTTGTGTGTTGTCCATGGCACCCACGACACAGGGAAACCTAGTGTGGGGCTATGATTGTGAAGCGTTATTTATTAATGCATTGGGACATACAGGGTGTTCGGGGTGTCTGTTCTATACGCTAGTACTTCAATGGTTTCAGGATACAATTTCTAAATATAAACAGTATTTGCGTTAAAAATATTTCCACAAAAGCTTGAATCGCTTGTACCGTTCCACTAGACTAGAAGCTTCAGACACGAGAAATAAAATTTTAAGTGCCCTCTCTCGCACAATCGGCATCTCGAAGCATATTGGAAATCTATAAATAGTGATTTTTCAACTATATTGCCCTGTTACACCATTACATTAAATATCATTAAGAATTTTCCTTGATCAAGTTATTCCTCATAAGCAATGGATTAAATTTCCAAGAATAAGTCCAGATTATATTAGATTATAACTGACGGCATGAAAAATTTCCATCACTTGTGTTGGCCACTTACACCTCTATCAATCCGCACTTGGTTTGCATGGTGGATTATGCTGTAGGCCTCCTCAAGAGTAAAGACCCGTGCCCAGTTAATGAGTTGAAACCACACGAGACAATGGGAGGTAGAGAAGAAACGATCGGGTGGGCAGTAAACTAGACAGTGGACTCCCTATGCAATTAAAAAGGTTTAACGCGTTCAGGATTCGAACAAGTTGATCGAACTAAAGTTACACTCCCACAATGTTACTAGTCAATCCAAAAGCCTCTCTGAAAAATGTCTCCAAAGTAAGAGGATCCCGTCACAGTTTACTGAAAACCACCAATCCAATACTTGTACGTATCTTGTACGTATCTTGTACGTATCTATCTTTTGGTAATGTAAAGCCGTAAGACGGATTTCCTAGCTTCTCGTACGACACACCAGCCACTTACGTTACGTTGTATCGAGCAGTTTCGACGTCACAAAATGCACCGGAAATCTCCCTATAGCCGTACACAATTCTCCTTAATTTTGCATATTCGTGTGCATTTTACTATTTTTATAGCCTTTGTAACTTGACTTTGTGATAGCTGAAGTGAGTATGTGTTTATTTATAGGCGAATGTGTATTTATGTAAATATAAATGGATTTTAATCGAGTTTAAATTTAGTAATATTTCACATGTACTTTAAAGAATCTCATTACAATGAAATAGTATCATAGTTTGCCATTCTCATTTTTTACTGATATTATTTCGTCATGTCCGTCCAAACGACTGTTTTAGTACTTTATTTATTTTGTTATAGATAAAACTACTAAAAATCTTTTGAAAGAATTGTACTAATCAACATTTAGTAACAGTTAACTCTTACAGAACTACCGGCAACTACCTTACTTGAAGTTCAAGTCGGAACAGTAATTTAGTTCGAGATCTTATTATGTAAAGCGATTGACGAACCCGCTGCCCTAAGTGGATCCTAAAAGGGTTAAGGAATGTCTTTTCTCACTAAGTTTTCTTCAGGAAAATAGAACAATAAGGAATTGGGAATTTAAGTCATCTCTGGCCTGAGTATTTAAGTATCATCCTTAGTTAATTGACAATTTAATTCTAAGCACCTACCAGACTAAACAGCTATAACACACATTTTATGTAAATATGGCATTATTCAGTGAAATTATTCAGAACTAACATGTTACAATCAATTGAATGGAAATTTCAAAATGGCAAACGCGCAATTCAAAAAATTGACGTGTTAACTGCAAGTACACGTAACTAGGTAATGTAGTAACTGAAAGAAACCCATACCTTTTAATTAAAAGAAATCCCTTAAATAAACAAAAATTCGTCAAGTCTATCAAACTTCTTAAAAGGAATAAACAGAAGCCTTATTGGAGCACTTCGTTATCCCTGTCTTTTTCAGGAACGCATATCAAGTGTCCAGTTGAAATTAACATTCAACACGCAAGTCTGCAATCCAGTGTGACAAGTGTAACTTTCATACTTACATAACATAACAAACAAATACCTAAATGTAATAAATATCTCTCGCAAACAAATATCGTATTACATTTAAATTTATCAAATTCCGCTGCAGAAATTATGGCGTGGTTCACCGTTCACCGTAGCGTCCCTATGACCACATTACGATGATATTTATTTAGTGCACATTATACTGCCTGTGACCTGGATAGAATACATGACTCTTTGGGGAATACATTAAAACATAATAGCATTTTGTTATTGCCGTTTCCGACAGATATTTCCAACCCTAAAATATTTAGAGCATTTGACGTGCGTTCTAAAATTACTAATACCGCAAGCCGATAGCGTTGATGGAACGTAGTTTTATGGTTATATTTTTTGTTAAAAGTCACTATTTTATTTCATTTGGATTTATGTTTAATATTTTATTTAACTTCGTAATTGGCCAAAATAATTTTATTTACATGTG
The DNA here is from genome assembly GCA_963932265.1 of Thymelicus lineola. Taxonomy (NCBI): domain Eukaryota; kingdom Metazoa; phylum Arthropoda; class Insecta; order Lepidoptera; family Hesperiidae; genus Thymelicus; species Thymelicus lineola. The sequence goes on along the minus strand of CAWVQL010000112.1, from coordinate 18,444 downwards.
TAATCAAATTGAAAAACAAAAACTGAAAACGTTAAAAATTATTGCGTTTTTCATATATGTACCTCCCTGTAGTTATCTCAAAATTATTCGAAAATGTATTATTTCCAAAAAAAAGGTTCATTTATGTTAATAAAACAAGTTATAGTCTCATTTTACCTACCTACGAGAAATTTTCCGTTTATTCTTTTTTTTATGGAAATAGCCGGCAAGAGCTGACGATCCACCTGATGGTAAGTGGCTACCGTCGTGGCGTCGCCCATGGACATCAGCAACACCAATGACATCACTAATGCGTTGCCGGTCAAGAAAGAGAGGGTGGTAGCTATCCAGGCGAACCCCATGAAGAAATAATAATAGTAATAATGGTATGAATTAACAATTGAAATCAATATTAACAAAATAATCCCTCCGAATGAGTCTATCACCACCAAATTAATAAATAGATAATTATGATGAAGACGAATGTGGCATTATGTGAAGTTTTTTGTTTTTTGTTCCTTAAATCTTTTCTAACATTTTGAACGGTTTTATTGAGCGTGTGTGTCTTGCAAGCCCCATAAGACCTACTTCCACTTATCCTGAGGAGTTAAATTTTTACATACTGCTTTAGCTGTAAAAACACTCCTTTTTTGAAGTCGGTTCTCAATTCGACTGTATTTTTTTATATTTGTTACCTCAGATCTCTCGACTGGGTGAACCGATTTTGATGATTCTTTTTTTAATCGAAATCTGGTGCATTTCATGTGGTCCCACTTAAATTTTATCGAGATCTGACAATGGCATCCATAAGAAAACAATATAAGTCTTAAATTTGCATTAAGTATGTGCGCGATAAATGGACGAATAACTCAATATCACGCCAACCGATTTCGATGATTCTTTTTTTATTGGATGTACTTTATTTGAAGTCGGTTGCTTTTTTGTTAAAATTTTAGATTATTATGATTAAGCATGTCAATACTACACACAGGTTTAGCTTCAAGCGAGGGAACTCCTTAACACGTTCGCTGCGTAACGATTTTTTGTGTACTTTTTGCTGGTGCGTCATGAGGTTATATTGACTCACAGAGGACCTTTTTTCAGTGCGTCGTGTGGTCAAATAAGCCCTCATTCAGTTCTGTCTTGATATAGGTTTTTCTCAATGGGGATATTTATTATTGAGTATATTTTATTTTGAGGTCAAAGAATAATAACCAAGCAATATATACCTAGCTGCGTTTTTAGCTCGCACGTTTCGTTTAGCATCTAAAATAGAAACAATTAGAGAGGTCCATTTGACCACACATCGCACTGAAGATATCAAAACACTAGTGATGGGAAACACCTTTGTTGTATTATAGCACTCGACAATTTTTTCCAGAATTTTATTGACAGTTTAATTTTTAACATTGTAAGTCACAGACGTGAAAAATAACAAAAGAAAAATAGATTTTGTGTCTATCCTACTGTATGGTATGGCATGGCTGGTATGTTTAGGCACACAATGAAGTAACTCTTTCCACTTCATCTGGTCCCGGTATAAGACTTAACGACAACACCACACTACTTTACTAATATAATATATTTAAATGAAAAGTTGCAAAACATATATATCGTACGCGTGAAAAATGGCTCAAAGCGATGTAACGTCTTCCTTATCGATCGCGTGGCGCAACACTAAGCGCGCGAAATGTCGCTAGCGCAACGTTCAGTGCGGATGTGAGGTGCGCGGAGCGCTAGGTCATATTGACCTCACACCGCACTAGGGTAAAACAATTTACTTTAAGTGCGGGTGAGGTCACATTGGCTCACGAGTGTTTGAAAATCTTGGATTGTTCACGTTAAAGCGGCAATTGCAATGGTATATAAATTTCTTTCTTACGATAAAAATACACAAAGTTAAGCCTTCCGCACCAGGGGAAAGAACGCTATTTTGCTCGCCGCACCAGATGAAAGTTCGCTGTGAGCCAATATGACCTCACAACGCAGCGAACGTGTTAACGGTTAACACCACAGTAACATTTCTTTTATACAATAAATTTGTTCAATTCAGACTTTCCAATTTAGATTTGGATTCCAAGCCAACCAAAGATTAATTCAATTTATTTGACGGATACTGAAGTAACTTTATATTCCGCACTTGAACCTAAAGCAAAGTTTCTTATCTCATGAGTTAAAGTAACGATTCTCACTTCGGACCACCTTTTCAGGTTTCATAGCCGCGGAGTCAGTTTCAGCTGACGGCCATTTTTATTAGAAAACTTTATTTGTATTTTAATACTTTAGGAAATTGTCTGAACTACGGCGAACCGCGAAAGTGGTGCTTACGCGGTGTCCTACGTGGGCGACTCAACGCGAACGCGAAGCGACGCGGCGCGATGCGAAAATAACAAACAGTTGAAATGTGTTGAAGTGTCCTACGTTACAAAACGCACGTACAGTGCGCTGCGGCGCGGCGCGATTTGACGCGAACGCGATCAGTTGGTTTGATATTTTCGCGCGAACTTCAGCGGCGCAGCGGATGTCAATTGCGGTGAAGGGACGATTCGCGTGCACGTAGGACAGAGTCGCCGCATCGCACCGCATCGCACTGAAATCGCATCGGATCGCTTCGCGATCGCGTTCGCGTTGAGTCGCCCACGTAGGACACGGTGTTATATTTCATAGCGCCGCTCTGTCAAATACAAGTGAACGAACCACAGACATGTATCTAGTCTATGTCTGTGGAACGAACGGTGAGTAGGTACTGAGTGTTTAAGTCCAACCACTAGTAAACAAAATTAAACGCTTCTGTGCCTCGGAAACCAATTTAAGTTTAGGTCTTGAGGAATTAAAAAATGTATATAGATGATAATAAGGTAGACATTATGTAGATGAACTTATTTGATAATTTTGTGTTCGACTTTGCTTGCGAATTTACTATGAATCTTAACATTTCGGTATTTATACATAACACGTACATTGCAAAATGTATTAATTTGCATTTGAAAATATATCGCTATAGACAAAGCCACCTACAAGGTTCATCGTCTCGGTAAAAAAAATTGTAAGTATTTAAGTCAATCTTACTCGTACCTACATTACTTACACGATTACTAATAAATAGACGAAGAATTTATAGCGTAAACTATCTTACTTACTTTTGACGACCCGTGTGGCGCAATGGTTACCATGCCGGATCGCCGCGCCAAGAGTCCTGGGTTCGATTCCCAGCGAGGCGGAAATTTGAATGATGAGTTTGAATTTCTGTTCTCAGTCTGGGTGTGAATGTCCTTGTCTTGTGTGTTGTCCATGGCACCCACGACACAGGGAATCCTAGTGTGGGGCTATGAGTGTGAAGCGTTATTTATTTATTTATTTTATTTACTCGCTGGTAGTACGACCTTAGCCTAAAGCTGCATTTTATTGTCATGATGCACTTTATAGTGTGACGTGTTTCAAGCAAATATAAAACAGACACGGTGCAGAACGATGTGGTATAAAACTTTTCTACTACTTAAATCTAAGTGGGTACTTCACTTCTATGTTGTACAGCTATTAACGCAGTAATGCGGTCATAAAATGCAATGTTATTCCCTCTTCTGACTGAACATTTGTTTAAGGTTTTTATGTCTCTTTATAAATTACTAGGAAATCGCCCTCGCTTCGCTTCGGGCAAAATAGTAAAAAAATATATATATAAGATAGCCTATGTTACCCGGGGTTAGTGTAGCTTCCCAACAGTGAAAGAATTTTTCAAATCGGTTCGGTAGTTTCGGAGCCTATTCAATGCAAACAAACAATCAAATCTTTCTGCTTTATAATATTAGTATAGGTAGTCAGTTCTTGATTACATTCTCACAGACGTTTAGTCTTTAATGGTAAAGCGCATAAAATTAAATCCCGTTCACTCAGGAATATATATTATTCATATTCATTTATGAATTCATAATTAAAAAATATTTTTAGTGAAATATTTACAGGTTTCAATGCCCTGTAAATCTTTTTTTAACGGTGTTACTGACACCGATGTTTGAGTATGACAAAAGAACAAAATTTTTCCCATAAAAATTTGTAATTTATCTTCTTTACATTTTAACATGCGAGTAAATATGTTTTATTATACCTACTAGGAAACAATTCTTAGTATTACTTAAGGACATTCTACCATAGATCTATAATGTACGGCGACCTGAAAAAGACAGCGGGCATCCGCTGGATTCAGAAGGCTCAGAATCGGTCAGTTGCGCAAGTTATTGTTAAAATATTGAGTAAATTACAACACGTATTATCTTAATGAATTAATTTAAGCAATTGTTGCAATTTGAAGCATATTGTTTAATATTTTAAAATTATTCCATACGTTGTTAATTTACAAAATCAAGGTGAATAAGACTCTGTGAATATAAATTACAGTAGGTCTGTGACTTACAGCTAAATTCTAAAACCATTGCAACACTAATATTCGAAATATCTGTTCAAAGCCCTTTATAAGCAGTCAGTCGACGTAATCGCTTATTACAAATCGGATGACTGAGTTGGCAGCTCCAGAACACTGTAACAATATCAAGAGGTGCAAAGGGTATCCGAGACGTCTTTTGAAGTCACGTTTCATAGTAATCCAAGCAGTGTCTTGGAACTAAAGAGCGTATATTAACCCTCGTTAGAAGCTTTGACAACACAGACCCTTCTCAAATTTCATAGTACAAGTGGGTATGAAAATAAAATTCGAAAATGCCCGTATGACTTTGCGAACTGTAAACATATCGGGATTACTTCCTTTGTAGTATTTATCAAAATGTAAGCAAATATTCATTGTGAAGGCTTCTTCTGAAATCTTAACCTTCTTGATGTATGCATACCTTTCAGTAGAATCGATAAGTTGAAGATACTGCCTACTAGTTTGGGTTACTTCTGAGTGGATTTCAGATTCGATTCTCGAAGCAAACAATTATATAGCAGATATGGATAATTGTTTATCTCTATATTCCTAGGATAGCTTTTTCCACTTGATTTCAACTGTTTTTTAACTGCTTCAAAAAAGGGGTTTTTTGCCTCTTTAGGTGTTCTACACTATGAGGGACTGCGAGTCGTTCATACTCTGTGCCATACAGAAGGGCAGTCAAATGTGTTGAGCTGATATTGTGGTGTAACTGCCCAGAGGTGGGAACAGATTAGTGAGGCTTATAAAGCATGACTTAAGCTTTATAAGCATGAGCAGGTGCCTCAAGTTTAAGCCACTAAGCATTTTAGAGGCCAACTTAGGTTTAGTACCAAATGACACCGTTACGGCACATCACTCATGTCTACTCCCAGAATCCCAACACTTTTACTGATGACGAGCGGTTTACACCTAATTGAGGCCTTATGACAAATAGAGAGGTAAAGCGGTTACCCTAGCTACAGGAAAGCGTGGGTGGGTTTATCTATTTTGTTATTTATTAATATGTTTTACAATCTTCCTATCTTCAACCGACGGGACCTTCTATTCAACTTTTTTTTGATATCATCGTTTGTGTTTAAAAAAGACTAAGGCGTAATTCAGCATACAGCGCCTAGCCCCGAATAAGAACTGACTTCCTTCCATAAATGATCCCTTGAGGAGGCCCAGAGCATACTCAATCACGCTTCTAAACTCAAACTATCAAATAAAAAGATCTGCAGCCTAACGCGCTAAGACGCAATCCAATGCAGCCGTTAACATGTAGAAGCATAAAAGATACACCGTAGTCCTGAAGCCAAACGCTTTTACCCCGATTTTACCCCGGTTTTACCCCGCGTTATACATTACCGGTCGCGACTTTATCGCAGTTTCCGCCCGACTGCGTTCCCCCGATACCGGGGAAATAGCGCCACAATAAAACAAAACTACCGCTTCGATTTTACACAAGCAATGTACATAGATATTTTTAGAAACTTCTGAGCAATTTTCCATAATGCATTTGTAGGGGATGAGTTTTGTCGAAGATTTAAAAATGAACGAAACCATTGCAAAAGTTAGCAAAGCCACGTTCAAGCAAGCATGACTGTGTTTCAAGATTCAAATACACTTTTTTGCACAAATCACACAAACCTGATAATTAATTCCCGATCGCCTGACTCTCGCTTCGCTTCGGTAAAGATAATTCTTACTGTGATAGTAAGAATTATCACAAACAGATAATTTTTACTGTCAAACTAGTATAAATTTAAAAATTTAAAACCTATCATGATACCTTTTGAAATCCTTATGGTGAGCTCTTTAATTTGATACCCATATTGCATATTCGACTTATTTTTATTTTTTGATATTTCAAACAATGGCATCTCACAGCCACTATATTTGTTTTTTTTTATTTCACTTATCAAAGAACACTTGGGTTATCAAGACGAGTCTAACGATATCTTAATTATATAAATCCGTTCCACGGTTTGGAAGATACGAGGTGATAAAGAATATTTAATGCATACATACATAAATACATACATACATACAGACAGACAAGATACGCATAACCCTTCCAGGTAGTCAGGTAAAAAAGCAGCCGAACCCAGAATAATTCTGTTTATGAGGCATTTTGTAAATTTTACAAATTCGTGTTCACCTAATATTATTCATGAATTGCTCTTTTTACTGGTAAGAATAGCATGATAATCCTTCTTTTGTAATACTCGTATGACCCTTATCAAATCCTATTTATAGTACATTTGTTACAGATGGCCCGGATAAATAATCCTTTTACTCTTTTTATTATATCAATGAATAGATATAGCCTTTTTCTTATCTATACAAAATGAAACTGTCATGAAACCAAATCTGTAGGTTAGGTAAGTAAGTACTTTAGATAATTATAATATAAAAGTAGTACTCAATACACTATTAGATAGAGGTCTGCAAACTCATTTAATATTTAATAAGTTTAGTTTATAACACAGTTATAATCACAATATAATATAACACGCGAAATGGGTGGTTTTATAAGCGACTAAATCCGACCCGATGGTGGTAGGGCCCCTCGGAGAGAACATGTTGGTACTATTTATCTTAATAGTTCTTGAATACCATTATTACTATTATTATTTTTATCTACATGGGGTCTCCTCGGATTCCGGCTGTTAGCTTGAGAGCCAGTTTTTTTCTTTCTTTTTCTTCTCTCTTTCCTGGCTACTAATGCCTTTGGCCCTTTGGTGTCGCTAATGTCCAGGGGCGACTACGATAGCCACTTACCATTAGGCTATTTCCATAAAATGTCAATGGCTTACTCGTACAAAGTAATTAAAGAATATTACTCAATACTTATCATTATTCTAACCCTGCAGATGCGGTCGCGATGGTGAGATTAAGAGCCATTTCGCAAAACTCGGTTGATAAACTATAGGTATTTGAAGCGGCTCCGCGGCGTGATATTGCCTCGCCCGGCTCGCGTCGCGCTTGACCTCAGTTCTGTGCGAGTAATCTTCTTGATACTTTCAAACGTAAAAATTTTAAAATTATGAACATATAATTTTAATTATACACTTTGTGACCACATACATGTATCTGGTTTGTGACAATATAAGTTTATATAACAATTAAGAGTACAATGTAGTAGTACCATTATCGGTAACTTATTTACATAATACATTTTAGGTACCTACTTAGGTACATCACAATAAAGATGTCCAATAGATGCATATTGCAAAAATCAATATTTTGGCAAATCAACGTGAAAAATTAAAAATCACGTTTTTTCAAGGTGATCTATAAAATGCAATATGCGTCCATTTTGCCTGCGATATTCGCAGCGCGTCGAAATCAATCGGAGGGTATAGAACCGGGAAATCCCGGAACCGAAAATCCCGGGATTTACAAAGGAATACGGTACTTTTCAAAAGAACCAGGAAACAAAATAAAAGAACCGGGAAACAAAATAAAAGAACCGGGATTTTCTGAACTTTTGGGAAATAAAAATATGTCGCGTCGTGATACAAAAGATAACGTAAAAATAAAGGTAAATACAATCCATACACAAAAATGATTACAGCTTTAAAAAGAAGATATTCATAACGTCGGCTACATGAAGCAGCTATACTAATATAATATTATTTACACAACCCAGATCGATATTTTTCTAATATAAATGAAGATGATTTAACTCTTTTTTCTCGTCCAAGCAGTGCTGAATTGTGCAATACAATTGTGTTGCTTTCATACAATTAATACGAAACTTATGTTTGCATGTAAGGTATAATAGTATGATGGTTACTCAATCACGGCAAACGACTATACGGATTTGGGTAGAAAACAGTTTTTCCCTATTTAATGCTCCTGAGAGATAAAATAGGAAACGCGATACTAACTATTTTCACGCGGGGAAAGCCGTGGTAAAATAATCCCGAAAGAACTGAAAATCCCGGGAATCCCGGTTCCAGCATAGGCGAGTACCGAAAATCCCGGTAATTTAAAACAGGATCGGTTTTCGATACCCTAATCATTACCGTGATACAAAAGATAACGTAAAAATAAAGGTAAATACAATCCATACACAAAAATGATTACAGCTTTAAAAAGAAGATATTCAGAACACTATTCTTTGAATGTTAAAAAAGAATTCTTTATTGTTTTCTGTTGGTTTATAAAACAAAATATTGACAATAGTCTAGTATAATAAATTATGAGAAACGAAATTCGCACTTTCCTCCCAAACCACTTGCTCTACAAGAAAAATGTATGGCACATAAAATGTCAATCTTTTTATGGGCTACAACTTTTACTCGATCCTTTCGGAAATCGTCTAGGACGCACCGTTTAGGAGATATAAGGAGTTTTCGGAAAATTTGGGAGGGGGGGGGGTTAAGGTTGGGCCCAATAAGATTGGGTAATGTTGCAAGTATGAGTTCCACAGGGCGGATGGAAATTCAGTCCGAAATCGTCTAGGACGTACCGTTTAGGAGATATATGGTATTTAAGGAAAATTTGGGGAGGAGGGGGGGGGGGTAAAAGTGGGTTCAGTAAGATTTAGCAATAAGGTTTGGAGGTTTACTAAAGGGGGTTAAATTTCCGTCTAAACTTGTCTAGGACGCACCGTCTCCGAGATATCCGGGATTTCCGGTTTTCCAAAAATCTATATCCCGATATCCTGATCTGCCGATCTGCGCCTACCTGATGAGTGCGGTATTTGCCCGGATGCCTCCCAGATTATCACGACGCAAAATTCCACTTTTGGGTGAAGAACTGAGGGGGGGGGGTATAGGGGGAGGCGAGGGGTTGTGAAGCGAAAAAATGAGAGGGTGATTTGTATTTGTGTTGTGTATTTGAGATACGTGAGTTTTGGGGAGTTGACGGAACTTGGGTGCACGAGAGTTTCCAAACAACGAATGTATTATCTTTGACTAATAATAAGTGACTATAGCTGACTAATGTCGGAGCTTCTATCATTCCAACATTTTGGCTTAGCAATAGGGTCCCGTTGACACCGTTTGGGTACGGAACTCTATAAAGTACAGATTGATCTAAAAGTTGTATAAATAAAGGGTATGTGTATACAAGTTATAATTATTTATTATTTTTTTTCTATGTAAATATGTAATTTACACATATAACAAAAAACCTAAATACTGTAAACAGTAACTAATGTCTAAAAACGGACAATGTTTTATTTCAAATTACAGCAGTGACTTCCAACCCAATAGGGGTTGAATTTCCAAAAATCCGATAGCCTAAAGCCTTCTTCGATAAATGAACTATCCAATACAAAAAGAATTTTTCAATTCAAACCAGTAGTTCCTGAGATTAGCGCGTTCAACCAAACAAACAAACTTTTCAGCTTTATAATATTACAACAACTAGGTTTTCGCGTGGGGCGCGCGCTGCTAAAGCAGCGCGCGTGCCTTTCTCTTTCGCAAAAGACAAAATAAATAGATAGTTTTTTTTTTCAAAAATATTGGTCTTTGAAATTTATTTTTCGATTCAGGGGTCTGATTGCGAAATGTTTGGCTTCAAACTACTACTATTGGTTTGTTTATTTTTTTGGCATGATTAACAGAATATGAGAGGAAGAGGGAGAAAGTGAGGGAGGGGGTGAGGAAGATGGAGAGGGAGAGGGAGCGAGAGAGGAGGAAGAGGGAGAAGGAGAGGGAGGGAGAGTGAGAGGGAGAGGAAGGGATAGGGGGAGGAAGAGGGAGGAGAGGGAGAGAGAGGAAGAGGGAGGGGGAGACGGAGAGGTAGCGGGAGAAGGAGCGGGAGAGGGAGGGAGGGGGAAAGGGCAAGGGAAAGGGTAAAAGGGGGAGAGGTAGGGAGAGGGGAAGGAAAGGGAGGAGGAGAAGTAGCGGGAGAGGGAGGGCAAGGGGGGAGAAGGAAAAATTGACAGGCGGTACAAAGTTTGCTGGGTCAGCTAGTTCATAACTAAAAGTAACCCTTAATACTAATAAACGCCTCATACATTGTATTGACATTCAATGGACAAATAATCTGAAATATTCGACACAAAATACATTTGTATGAAAATTAATATTTTTATATGGCAACACTGCAACATTTTTCCTCCGATGTGTACGATCTATAAGTACCAACAACCAGTAATGACATAAAGATTGATGAAATAGCCTGAAATATTACATAAAAAAGTGCATTTGTATGAAAACTTTTATTTTTTGTATGGCAACCCTAAAATATTTTTTCACCATCATTTACGGACTATTAGAACCTACAATCGCCCCATACATTATAAGGCCATCAAATGAAGACAACCGCCTCAAATATTTGAAAAAAGAAAACATTTGTATGAAAATTATAATTTTTTGTATGGCAACACTAAAATTTTTTTCACCAAAATTCACTAAATATCAGTACCTACAAATGCCTCATACATTATAGTAGCGAAATATTCAATCTAAAAATAAATTTGTATGAAAATTATTATTTTTTGTATGGCAACACTGAAATTTTATTGTTTTCCCAAAACGAATGATTTAATTAAGAAATATCTCCCATACATTTCTTATACTCCTGAGCTATAGTTTAGGCTCAATTACTCGAAAAGTGAAAAAAATTCTGGACCCCAGTGTTGCCAGTTTATTAAAATGAAAATGGTCAAATGTCATTACGACGACCACTTGAAATGTTTTGGTAAAATATTTTGATTAAAAATATTTTTCCTTCTACTTTTCATATTTTTGAATGGAAAGTCCAAAAAATTGTATAAACGAAGAAAAGAAAAACCAAACATGGCAACACTTTCGGTCAAGTTACACAACCGCCCCATACAAAGTAACCCCCTCAAGTGTTGCGAACCTACTAATTTTTTCCTTCAAAAAATGCAATTTTTCGTACATTTTACAAAATGGCCACCACGGGGTCCGCCATCTTGTTGAAAAAAAAATTATCCCCAAAATATCAAAATTGAGGACACTTTCAAGGGAAAACAAAAAGAATATTATAAAAAAGTTGAAAAATCACCCCGATGCGACCCCTCAAAGTCACCTCTAAAATTTAAAAACTTTACAGAAAAATATCTCGGCGGCCATCTTGTTTTTTAATTTTTTTCTAATTTCATCGTATTAGGCGTCCCAAAATTATTCGAAAATGATACCAATATTGGGTAGGTGCTCACATAAATAAAAAAGTTGACTATCGTCGAGCGGCCGCCATCTTGAATTTTCGAATGGTCAGATTTTTCCCATAGTGACCATAAGTAGTCAAGCAACTTATCTATACATCATTATAACCCGCCACCAATACTTTCGGCTGGGCTACTCGAAATGTGAAAAAACGGGGAAAAAAAATTTAGCTCCCAGTGTTGCCAGTTAATTTAGATGAAAATGGTCAAATGTCATTACGTCGACCACTTAAAATTTTTTGGTGAAATTTTTTGATTAAAAATGTTTCTCCTTCTACTTTTCATATTTTTGAATAGAAAGTTCACAAAAATGTATGAACGAAAAAAAAATCAACATACCCTGGCAACACTTCAGACCAAGTCCCACAACCGCCCCATACAAAGTGACCCCCTCAAATGTTGCCAACCTAAAAAATTTTTCCTTCAAAAAATGCAATTTCTCGTACATTTTACAAAATGGCCGCCACGGGGTCCGCCATCTTGGCGAAAAAAAAAATATACCCCAAACGTCAAAATTGGGGATAGATGCAAGGCAACGATGAAAAAAAATCGCAAAAAAGTTAAAAACCCAACGCAATCCGACCCCGCAAAGTAGCCTCGAAAATTGAAAAATTTTAAACTTAAATATCTCGGCGGCCATCTTGTTTTTTCAAATTTTTCCAAATTTTTCCTAACACTTTTCCCAACATTAGTTGAAAACGACACCAATCTCGGGTAGCTGCATAACAAAAAAAAAAGTTGGTCTTTTCACCTCGGCCGCCATCTTGGATTTTGGAAAAGTTGGAGTTTTCCCATAGATCCGGGGGTGAACCGAAAATTCCCCTATACATAGTATCTACCCCCCACCACTCCTTCTGGGAGATCAATTCGGGTTTTCGTAAAACGAAAAAAAAATTCCAGCAACCAGTGTTGCCAGTTGACATCGACAAAAATGGTCAAATGTCATTATGACAACCACGACACGTTTGCATGTGTGAATTTTTGATTAAAAATATTGCTCCTTCTACTTTTCATATTTTTGAATAGAAAGTCCAAAAAAATGTATGAACGAAGAAAAAAAAAATGAAACCTGGCAACACTTTGGGTCAAGTTACACAACCGCCCGGAACAAAGGGACCCGCTCAAATGTTGCCAACCAGAAGAAAAACGCACCCAAAAAATGTCATTTTTCGTACATTTTTCAAAATGGCCGCCACCGCGTCCGCCATCTTGTCGAAAAAATAAATATTCCCAAAATATAAAAATCGAGGATACCTTCAAGCGAATGCAAAAAAAATATCGCCAAAAAGTTGAAAAACCACCCCGATGCGACCCCGCAAAGTCACCTCTAAAATGGAAAAAATTCAAACCAAAATAACTCGGCGGCCATCTTGTTTTTTAATTTTTTTCTCATTTTTTCGTAATTCCCTCCCTAAACTTTACAAATATTCCCAAAAACATTGGGCAAAAGGCCATAAACAAAAAAGTTGACAATCGCCGCGCAGCCGCCATCTTGAAAATGGGAAATGTCAGATTTTTCCCATACTCATTGGAGGGCATGGAGAAAACCCGCCATAGACAACAAAGTTGTATTTGGACTCTTTCTGGGAGAACAATTATGTCAGTCAGTCAGTGGTAAGTCTAGGATTATATATAATAATAATAATAACTAGGTTTTCGCGTGGGGCGCGCGCTGCTAAAGCAGCGCGCGTGCCTTTCTCTTTCGCGCAAGACAAAATAAATAAATAGTTTTTTTTCATAAATGTCATCGGTCTTGGAAATTTATTTTTCGATTCAGGGGTCTGTATGCGACATGTTTGGCTTCAAACTACTACTTTTGGTTTGTCTATTTGTGGCATGATTAACAGAATATGAGAGGGAGAGGGAAGAAGAGGGAGGGGGAGACGGAGAGAGAGTGGGCGGGAAAGGGAGAGGGTGAGGGAGGGGGTGAGGAAGATGGAGAGGGAGAGGAAGGGAGAGGGGGAGGAATAGGGAGAAGGAGAGGGAGGAAGAGTGAGAGGGAGGAAGATGGAGAGGGAGAGGGAGAAGGGGGAGGAACAGGGAGAAGGAGAGGGAGAGAGAGGAAGAGGGAGGGGGAGACGGAAAGGTAGCGGGAGAGGGAGGGAGAGGGAAAGGGTAAGAGGGGGAGAGGTAGGGAGAGGGGAGGGAAAGGGAGGAGGAGAGGTAGCAAGAGAGGGAGGGCAAGGGGGGAGAAGGAGAAATTGATAGGCGGTACAAAGTTTGCTGGGTCAGCTAGTTGATAACTAATAGTAACCCTTAATACTATCATTGTATTGACATTCAATGGACAAACAATCTGAAATATTCGACACAAAATACATTTGTATGAAAATTAATATTTTTATACGGCAACACTGCAACATTTTTCCTCCGATGTGTACGATCTATAAGTACCAACAACTTCCTGATATATTGTAATGACATAAGATTTATGATATATCCTGAAATATTACATAAAAAAGTATATTTGTATGAAAACTTTTATTTTTTGTATGGCAACCCTAAAATATTTTTTCACCATCATTTACGAACTATTGAAACCTACAATCGTCCCATACATTTTAAGGTCATCAAATGAAGACAACCACCTCAAATATTTGAAAAAAGAAAACATTTGTATGAAAATTATTATTTTTTGTATGGCAACACTGAAATTTTTTTCACCAAAATTCACAAAATATCAGTACCTACAAATGCCTCATACATTATAGTAGCAAAATATTCAATCCAAAAATAAATTTGTATGAAAAACATTATTTTTTGTATGGCAACACTGAAATTTTATTGTTTTCCCAAAACGAAGGATTTAATTAAGAAATATCTCTCATACATTTCTTATACTTCTGATCTATAGTTTAGGCTCAACTACTCGAAAAGTGAAAAAAATTCTGGACTCCAGTGTTGCCAGTTAATTCAGAAAAAAATGGTCAAATGTCATTACGACGACCACTTGAAATGTTTTGGTAAAATATTTTGATTAAAAATATTTTTCCTTCTACTTTTTATATTTTTGAATGGAAAGTCCAAAAAATTGTATGGACGAACAAATGAAAAACCAAACATGGCAACACTATCGGTCAAGTTACACAACCGCCCCATACAAAGCAACCCTCTCAAGTGTTGCCAACCTACTGATTTTTTCCTTCAAAAAATGCAATTTTTCGTACATTTTACAAAATGGCCGCCACGGGGTCCGCCATCTTGTTGAAAAAATAATTATCCCCAAAATATCAAAATTGAGGACACTTTCAAGGGAAAACAAAAGAATATTATAAAAAAGTTGAAAAACTACCCCGATGCGAGCCCACAAAGTCACCTCTAAAATTTCAAAATTTTAAAGAAAAATATCGGCGGCCATCTTGTTTTTCAAATTTTTTCTAATTTCGTCGTATTAGTCGTCCCAAAATTATTCGAAAATGACACCAATATTGGGTAGGTGCACCCATAAATAAAAAAGTTGACAATCGCCGAGCGGCCGCCATCTTGAATTTTCAAACGGTCGGATTTTTCCTATAGTAACCATAGATAGTCAAGCTACTTTTCCATACATCATTATAACCCCCCATCAATACTTTCGGCTGGGCTACTCGAAATGTGAAAAAACGGGAAAAAAAAATCTAGCTCCCAGTGTTGCCAGTTAATTTAGATGAAAATGGTGAAATGTCATTACGACGACCACTAAAAATTTTTTGGTGAAATTTTTTGATTAAAAATGTTTCTCCTTCTACTTTTCATATTTTTGAATAGAAAGTTCACAAAAATGTATGAACGAAAAAAAAATCAACATACCCTGGCAACACTTCAGACCAAGACCCACAACCGCCCCATACAAAGTGACCCCCTCAAATGTTGCCAACCTAAAAATTTTTTCCTTCAAAAAATGCAATTTTTCGTACATTTTATAAAATGGCCGCCACGGGGTCCGCCATCTTGGCGAAAAAAAAAAATACCCCAAACGTCAAAATTGGGGATAGATGCAAGGCAACAAAGCAAAAAAATCGCAAAAAAGTTTAAAACCCAACGCAATCCGACCCCGCAAAGTCACCTCGAAAATTGAAAAATTTTAAATCAAAATATCTCGGCGGCCATCTTGTTTTTTCAAATTTTTCCAAATTCTTCGTAACACTTTTCCCAACATTAGCCGAAAACGACACCAATCTCGGGTAGCTGCATAATAAAAAAAAAAGTTTGTCATTTCACCTCGGCCGCCATCTTGGATTTCCGAAAAGTCGGATTTTTCCCATAGATCCGGGGGTGAACCAAAAATTCTCCCATACATAGTACTCACCCCCCACCACTCCTTCTGGGAGATCAATTCGGGTTTTCGTAAAACGAAAAAAAAATTCCAGCAGTCAGTGTTGCCAGGTGAAATCGACGAAAATGGTCAAATGTCATAGCGACAACCGCGACACGGTTTCCTGTGTGACATTGTTATCAAAAATATTGCTCCTTCTACTTTTCATGTTTTTGAATAGAAAGTCCAAAAAAATGTGTGAACGAAGATAAAAAAAATGAAACCTGGCAACACTTTGGGTCAAGTTACACAACCGCCCGGAACAAAGGGACCCGCTCAAATGTTGCCAACCCGGAGAAAAATTCACCCAAAAAAGGTCATTTTTCGTACATTTTTCAAAATGGCCGCCACCGCGTCCGCCATCTTGTCGAAAAAATAAATATCCCCAAAATATAAAAATCGAGGATACGTTCAAGACAATGCAAAAAAAATATCGCCAAAAAGTTGAAAAAGCACCCCGATGCGACCCCGCAAACTCACCTCTGAAATGGAAAAAATTCAAACCATAATAACTCGGCGGCCATCTTGTTTTTTCAATTTTTCCCCATTTTTTCGTAACTCCCTCCCTAAACTTTACGAATACCCTCAAAAACATTTTGCAAAAGGCCATAAACAAAAAAGTTGACAATCGCCGCGCAGCCGCCATCTTGAAAATGGGAAATGTCAGATTTTTCCCGAGGTGTCGGGAGGGGATGGAGAATATTCGCCATAGACAACAAAATCCCATCTCGACTCCTTCTGGGAGAACAATTATATAGATCACTAGGTGGTAAGTCTAGGATTATATATTATAATATAACTAGGTTTTCGCGTGGGGCGCGCGCTGCTAAAGCAGCGCGCGTGCCTTTCTCTTCCGCAAAAGACAAAATAAATAAATAGTTTTTTTTTTCAAAAATATTGGTATTGGAAATTTATTTTTGATTCAGAAGTCTGTTTGCGAAATGTTTGGCTTCAAACTACTACTTTGGTTTGTCTATTTTTTTGGCATGATTAAGGGTAGACGTAAGAGGTAGACGTAGAGAGAGTGGGCGGAAGAGGGAGAGGGAGGGAGAGTGAGAAGGAGGAAGATGGAAAAGGAGAAGGAGAGGGAGGGAGAGGGGAAAGAAGAGTGAGATGGAGAGGGTGAGAGAGGAAGAGGGAGGGGAGACGGAGAGGTAGCGGGAGAGGGAGACGGAGAGGTAGCGTGAGAGGGAGGGAGGGGGAAAGGGCGAGGGAAAGGGTAAGAAGGGGAGAGGTAGGGAGAGGGGAGGGAGATTGAGGAGGAGAGGTAGCGGAAGAGGGAGGGCAAGGGGGAGGTAGAGGGGAAGGAAAGCGATGGAGAGGGAGAAGGAGAAATTGATAGGCGGTACAAAGTTTGCCGGGTCAGCTAGTTGATAACTTATAATAACCCTTAATACTAATAAACGCCTCATACATTGTATTGACATTCAATGGACAAACAATCTGATATTCGACAAAAAATACATTTGTATGAAAATTAATATTTTTATATGGCAACACTGCAACATTTTTCCTCCGATGTGTACGATCTATAAGTACCAACAGCTTCCTGATATATTGTAAGGACATAAGATTGATGAAATAGCCTGAAATATTACATAAAAAAGTACATTTTGTATGAAATCTTTTATTTTTTGTATGGCAACCCTAAAATATTTTTTCACCATCATATACGTAATATTGGAACCTACAATCGCTCTATACATTATAAGGCCATCAAATGAAGACAACCACCTCAAATATTTGAAAAAAGAAAACATTTGTATGAAAATAATTATTTTTTGTATGGCAACACTGAAATTTTTTTCACCAAAATTCACAAAATATCAGTACCTACAAGTGCCCCATACATTATAGTAGCGAAATATTCAATCCAAAAATAAATTTGTATGAAAATTATTTTTTTTTGTATGGCAACACTAAAATTTTATTGTTTTTCCAAAAGGAATGATTTAATTAAGAAATATCTCCCATACATTTCTTATACTCCTGATCTATAGTTTAGGCTCAACTACTCGAAAAGTGAAAAAAATTCTGGACTCCAGTGTTGCCAGTTTATTAAGATGAAAATGGTCAAATGTCATTACGACGACCATTTGAAATGTTTTGGTAAAATATTTTGATTAAAAATATTTTTCCTTCTACTTTTCATATTTTTGAATGGAAAGTCCAAAAAATTGTATGAACGAAGAAAAGAAAAACCAATCATGGCAACACTTTCGGTCAAGTTACACAACCGCCCCATACAAAGTTACCCCCTCAAGTGTTGCCAACCTACTAATTTTTTTCTTCAAAAAATGCAATTTTACGTACATTTTACAAAATGGCCGCCACGGGGTCCGCCATCTTGTTGAAAAAAAAATTATCCCCAAAATATCAAAATTGAGAACATTTTTAAGAGAAAACAAAAAGAATATTATAAAAAAGTTGAAAAACTACTTCGATGCGACCCCACAAAGTCACCTCTAAAATTTCAAAACTTAAAAGAAAAATATCTCGGCGGCCATCTTGTTTTTTAAATTTTTTCTAATTTCATCGTATTAGTCGTCCCAAAAATATTCGAAAATGACACCAATATTGGGTAGGTGCTCAAATAAATAAAAAGTTGACAATCGC
>CAWVQL010000111.1:0-58015 GCA_963932265.1 Thymelicus lineola | reverse complement strand
TAAATAAAGCCATTTAATCCGTTCGTAAATGAGAAAATTCCGTACTGACGTGAGACTTGATATCACATTACTAAGAGCCTGGAATTAACTCCGGGAATCCTGTATAAATTCGGGTGGGGCTGAAGAATTCCTTAATTGGACGCTCTTGCGCTTGACACGCGACACCCAAACTAAAAGTTCCACTTTCGAAGCGAAATCTTAGAATTAACTTCGGTTTGGAAGCGATTGAGGACTCCGGATATATTCTAAAACTTGCCAGCGAATTTATCTTCGCCAAGTTGAATTAGGCAGTTGTGCGTGGGTTTTATAGAGTGCGATGAACGGTGCATGTAGCTCACCTTATGTTACTAGCTGGTTCGGCAGCTGTCCTTCTGCAATATACATTAGAAATATAATTATTTACTCAATGTTTTTATGTAAAACTTCATGGGCTGGTAGGTCAAAAGCAACATGCGACAGTAGGCGACCATCCACGATTGGAGGAAGGATTTCAAATAAGGATTATTTTATAAATGCATTTGTATATATTTATTACTAATATAATATACTACCACCCTCTTGGCCATCAAACAACTCAATAGGTTCCAAGTGGGTATAGTATCAATACTTCTCTTCTATCTTGTCCGGCAATGCATCGGCGACGTTTTTTGTGTTGCTTTACATAAAAGCTTAGTATCTACAACCATTTAGACAAGGTAGTAATGCTTAGTTTAACCACTAACCACCACGCCCTCACTATTAAGTAATAGAACGCCGACCTAATACTGATGGCCCCAATTTAAATTGCCGCGTTTAACTTATCTGGCAAGCGAGATAGGAATAATCATTGAGATCGTGGAAGTGATTTTTAACGGATACCACCTTGAAATACGACGTGATCAGAATTGGTAATATATTACACACAATCGGAGCGAATTTGTACGGCTAAGTAGATTTTTCAGGGAATGGATTCTTAGAGTAATGGGAGATATTTGTTAGAGTACGCGCGGAGAGGTATTTGATATATTTTTTATAGTAACATCACGACCCTGTAGATTAGTTGGTGGCGTTGATGCTGACATGATGACTCACAGAAGCAATATTTTTATTTGTCCCCGTAAAGGTGTAAAGTCCGATAGGGCTAGCAACTGTCCATTTGAAAAAGAAAAGTAAGAAAGAAACATAGAAGAAAGAAAATCATGAATACTTGTTCTGATATACCATAACCATCAGATACATACCAGACATCTGGTACATACCAGAGTCCATTGTCCATGCTACCCGCGACACAAGGAATCCTATTACGGAGGTATGAGTATATGAGCCTGCACATTATAGTTATCAATGGTAGTAATACTGAAAACATTATATATCTATTTCATTTGCGAAGACCCGCTAGTAATACTTCATCTCCCTTTTCAGTTGAAATGCTGA
The DNA here is from genome assembly GCA_963932265.1 of Thymelicus lineola. Lineage (NCBI taxonomy): Eukaryota > Metazoa > Arthropoda > Insecta > Lepidoptera > Hesperiidae > Thymelicus > Thymelicus lineola. The sequence continues at coordinate 56,602 of CAWVQL010000111.1, read as the reverse complement.
CTTTATGTTCATACTACACTTTAACACTGCGGATCAAGCATATTGACCGAGGTGAAAAATCCGCCGAACAAACAACAAAGCTAATCCAGGTATGGGGCCGGGAAAACCGCCCCAAATTATATGTGCTCAGCATGATATATGTATGACATATAGGGAAGAATATTATGATTATTTGCGTGAGAATGAAAACAAGGGGAAACTCTTATTAATGGATGAGGAACTCGGGATCCTGACGTACGCATTATTGTTTACCATGGAACATTTCATAAGCACGTTACTCGTATAAGGATGTAACCGACGGCCATAACTGAGTAATATTTATGAATAGGACTTTATGAGGCGTAATAATTGAGCTAGATCTACCAATATTGCGTTTGAGGGCTCAACTTTTTTTTGGTAATCTGATTTTAAAATGGTTGACGTGGATAAATCTTTCAAATGTAAGGGGTTACAACTTTCGTATTTTGTCGTATCGATATTAGTTTTCTGACTTCGCTTCGTTTCAAAAACCTATAAAAGTCTTAGTACACGCGTCCAAAACAATTGCTATAAATTTTTAACAGAGTTCGCTTTGTTTTTAGTCACAGATTTTTAACATGTTATAATTTGTTTTTAACATATTATAAATAAGCAATGCTGTCATGGCTTCCCTCTTGGTCGGCGACAGGTCCTTATCCCACCCGATAAATATGAACATAAAACAAATCTTTATCTTACTTATTTTAGTTACTGCGACCTCAAACCCGATATACCCTATTTGCCTTAAGACCTCAAACTTACCACGCTACTTGAGTTGAGCGGGTTAGTTTGAACTGTCAAGAGGTTTTAAGAACACATTAGCAGTCTTCCTGCAGGATAATCAATCTTATCCCGTCCTAACCCGTCTTCAACTCAGTCGCATTTGGCTAACTGACTTGTTGCAACGCTAGAGAGCAACGATGAACGATGGTCATCTAATACATTATATTATAGATACAGACATGCGACAGATTGGAAACTTCGCAAAATTTCGGTTATCTATCAATGGAACCTTAATTAGATAGAATACATTGTTTACAGAGAAAATATAATGTTAGAATTATAGGTATTATTTATTGATTAAATGTATTAATTTTAAAGATGTATCGACTTGTACGTATTTATCAGTAATATATAAAAACCGTATACAGATATATTAAATTACGTATATGTTATAAATAATGGGATTATTAAAATAATTGTCAATAGGTAGTGGATATAGCTGGTTCATGGCTCATGAGTTATGTAATAATTTTATATACGAACATTTATCTAATCACATAAAAATTCTAATGATAGAAAAATGTAAGTCTTTTAAAGTAAATTCGTTATGATTTTAATTAAAATAAATAAATTATGTTAAAGCTCGGAGTCGTGTTGAAACTTGAAACAAGAAAAGAATACTAACGATAATTGCTGACGTTAACCTTAAAACGCGAAGAGCTATTTGAAAATGCTGAAATAAGCCTTCTATTTATAATTAGAACGAGCTCTTCATCTAGATTAGTGCGGGTTGCCGCCCCAAATTTATTAATTTCATTAACTTCCCAAATACACTGTAGTCGTATTGGGAAAGTGATGCTATGAGCGATAATGAGCTTCTTACAAATAGTCATAGTAATATTGCTTTATTCTAAGATGCTTGGGTTGTTGTACATTAAATACAAATATCTGATTTAATTGCGTTAAAATATTGGTCAAGAACAATTAATTGTTTAAAAAGTATCTAATCAAATTGTGTAGATAGTAGAAGAGAACATTGTGTATAAATAGTTTGATCACAGTCAATCACTCAACCTAATCAAACCTAAATCAACCAATCTTATTTGAACTATGTACGTGATATTTCTTAACATCAAACCGCATGGGAAAATATCATATTCAAAGTTACAATAGAATTGTTGTAAGTTATCCGGGTTGGGTGTAATTTCTTTATTTTTATCGCTTTTTTGCTTAGCACTGTAGCTTGTATGATTCTTTATAATTATAAATATTTATTCATTTCTTCCCTACATTCGCTAATCTCTTTATTCGTATATGGTAAGACAGGTCTCTACGCCTGGTGTTGGATGTTTTTCGATTGCGCGCAGCTTCGCTTACTTATTATGATAAATGCGAATCTTTAGGAATGCTGTTTTCTGGCTCGTTTAATTTCATAATAATGAGACGAAACAAACAAAATAGTTCCCCATAGTTCTATAACCATTTTGATAAATATGTTTTTATAAGCTTTAAGTACCTAGGCAGTTTTCATGTTTTATTGACCTCTATACAGATTCAAACATTCGTACCACACCCATAATTCAATGATAAGTAATTAATACTTAATTAAGTTTGCATATACATTGAATAATGATTATACTGACAACATTTTCCACCGGTTTGTTGTTTTAATTCCTTTCAAGATAAAATAATAAAGTTATGATGTAAAATAAGCAACAAATTTACATTATTTACACATACTTTGCTCTCAACAACGCTACTTCAAAGGCAAGTTATTCTTTTGCACGTTTTAAGTTTGCAGTCTGTGCTTTTAAAACATAGAATGCTACTAATTGGATTTTAAGAAATGCATTGTAAGTAGATTTGTTTTAATTACTGTTATACAAAGATATTAAATAAGCAAAGAGAAAAATTGTATCTATAAAAATATATTGCGCGCACTTGAAATGTCTTGGATTTAAATACAATCTAAATCTTAATTTTGCTTATGTCAGGCCGTTTCTATTACAATATTATCTAGTGTATACTAGTATACTTGTATATCACAGAATACTGTTACAACTTTATTAAATAATGTCTGTCGTGAATTTACGTGTATAGTATCTTTTGTGTTTTATTCATAAAACTAGTGGATATCCGGCGTCCACTACGCTAAAACAATTTCTGATGACAATGACAGATCAGTGTTTTTGTGTTGACAGTCTATATTAAGCACCATTTTCACTTATTATCTTCAAATTGTTTTATGGGAAAAGTGGAAAATCGACTTTATCAATGGACCGAATGTTTCTAATGCATTGTTTTAGTGGTCTCAAACCACCTTCGGATTATTGTCTTTCGAATGAAAAAAATTTGAGGCATATCCGTTTCAGAGTCTAAGGACATTTGTACAAACATTTTTCGTGTTTTATATTTGAATATAAATAATTCTGTAATTTAGTTTCAAGACCTGGTACCGTCATGATAAAGGGCCATCGGAAAAACCTTTCGGAGCAATTTAATAGACACCTTGTAAAAAATTAGTTGGGAGGTCGAAAAACTTCATGCGGGAGTAGAAATGATTTATAGAGAGGGAGCGGCGGCTGTGAGATGAAATCTTAGAGATAAATTTAAGAACAATGTAAGGAGGGATGCCGGAATATAGCGGTAAATGAATGAGGTTTCAGTTTCTGTGTTCCTAAAGGAAAATATGGAATTACGTTCCTTCAGATTTGGTTGCTATGGCTATGTTATTAAGTGGGTTAGTTATGTCATTTTATTTGGGGTAAGATATACTTGAGATAATGATGAAATTATTTGGGTTATTATTTACTACATTTTGCCTTCGGCTTCGCCCGCGTTAGAGTAGTTTCGAAACAAAATTTTTAGTTAATTAATTTAGATTTACAGAACCATCATTTAAATAAAGTAGATAAGTAGAATGATGGATTAGGATACATAATATTAGGTATTAGATGAAGCCCGTAGATCACGCGCGTGGATATCGATTTTTTACAAATCTCGATGAAATTTTCCGGCATAAAAAGTATCCTATGAGTTAATCTAGGCTACTTTTTATGTTAGGCTATCTCCATTTTATATTTCCGCCAAATCGTTTGAGTAGTTGTGACATGATTGAGGAACAAACATCCAAATATCTTAAGAAACTTTCACATTTATAATATTAATAGGTTTGAGAAAATTTACAGGTTAAGTAAACATATAATACAATACTTGTGTTATTTGCCGTTTATTACCCGTAGTCTCATCGCGTGGTTCTACTTATCTTGGTTTTCTCTCGTGTTAACTGTACATAGTACGAGTATGTTAGTAGTTTTAGGTTTTCCAGTCTACACATATTAGCACGCAATCTCACTATACGGAGTAAAAGTATTAGGTTATTTAAATCGAGTGCTTGTCTTTGCCGTGCCCAACCAGGGTCAATGATCAATCGAACAACCACACCCGATTTAATTTTGAAAAATTAATATCATATTACGCTGATCTTTTCTCTTTTACTAAATACAACATTACAACCGTATAGTATTTAATTTTGGTATAGGTACTCAGATGATATCAGGAAGTTCGATTCCTGACCGGGGTACATAATGACATATCAGTAAATGTTCATCCTAGTGACTCGATTCACTGTTTTTCGATGTTATAATTTTTACGTATACAGATGCTATCAACGAAATTTCCTAGACCATGTGTATTTTCTAGCAAGCAGTATTTATTGCAAATTGTTTTAGCTTGACCATCCAGTCTTAACCATACTACATAAACTGTATATGTATATTATTATCTCGCAACTTACCTGTCTATCTAACGAGTCCACGTACAAACAAAGTAAACAAAATCGGAGGAACTATCCTGAACAAACAGTTGTTTTGGACGTCAATACTCGTATTTGTCCGGACTGAAGGCGCAGCTCACTAAACTAAGAGATATTTCTGTGGAGCTGTTCTCATTATAATTGTAATCTGTCGTATAATAAAACTGTTTATAAACGGTGTTTGTATGTGATATTTGAGAAACACTATTCTAGTATATGATATTCTAAATGTGAAAATTTAAATGGATGTTTGATACTCTTTCACGAATAAACTACTTAACAGATTTTCATGCATTTACCACACAGGACCTGGAACAATGATAGGTTACTTATCATCCCTGTATGTCTAAGGAATTGAAACCATATAGGTTTCAATTCGTTAATTCCCATTATCATCTTTAAGTCCCACTCCAGAACTGAGAAGTTCTTGGGCATAATCTGGCACCACGTTGCTCCATGCAAATTGGCGGAGAAGAATTATGGGAGGTATAAATTTAATAAAAATTAAAAAAATATATTAAAGACTACAATTTTAAGATTTTTTATCTGCTGTCTATTCGTTCCGGCAAATCTTAGAAACGAAAGGCGTATTCAGTCTCGTCTAGAGGTGCCGGTTACCGCAATGGTTCAGCAGGTTACACGTACAATCAAAGATTGTTGTACACACAATCGGTAACCTGCAGTAATAGGCTCTCTAGCTCGTAATAAACATTGCCGGGTGCTTTGCAACTATATATAAGATACAAAATTCAGAGCGCGATACGAATCAGAACATAATGGAGAAAGTTGTATACTTCACTAACTTTATCCCACTTCACCCCAACGAAAGACACGTCTGCCTCAAAACTTTAAACGAAAGCTACTAATTTTATTGTTTTTAAGATTGTCATTCAGGTGAGATTTGTTTTAAAAAATCATCAATAATCTATCAAGTAATGACATTAAGTACCAAAGTAAAACTTGTTAAGTAATTGCAATATAATTCAAAACATAACATTTATAAATTTAAACTATTTCAAGTAAATAAATGTCTCGTATTTGGTACCTTTCAGTTTTGCTGTGTTAAAATTTGTTTTCATTTGTACAAAACATTAGTTTTGAATTACATTGCAATTATTTTATACGTTTTACTTTGTTACTTAATGTCATTTACCTCCTGTGTATAAACAGTATCTGGCAGCTATTTCCTCACATTCATCTAACAGTTCAGTAATTTTTATGGGAACATATTGCTAACTCCACATCAGATATGATTTTTTAATATATCCCGTGTGATTTTCGTTCTGATGCGTTTGTATAGAGTCGAGTATGGATTTATTAAACGCTGGGTTAAAGTCGTTTAGTTTATTTTGAGTGCAATCACGGAGTGTTTAGAAGTTCAGTTCGAGCTATGAGGAGTGAGAGGGGTGAAGCATTTTATATTCATTCCCCGCTTTTTTTTTTTTTGTTAATAGAAATCCCTGCTTCTCAAAAGTATCAGGGCATCACGGTGTTTTAAATGCAAATGTAAAATAAATAAGCATTAACGACGGGTTTGGGTGTAATTTCATTTTGTGAATTTTTTACCCCATTGCCAGGAAGGGTTGTTTTTCGTGCGTATCTTGTATGTATGCATGTAATATTTATTAGCTCATATCTTTCAAACCTGTGGAACAATTTAAATAATTAAGATATCGTTAGATTCGGCTTGACAACCCAAGTGTTCTTAGATAGGTGCCGTTAAAAAAGTTAAATATGGTGGCTGAGAGATGCCATTGTTTGAAGTCTCAAAAAATAAAAATTTATCGGATAATCATCTTATAAGGTTTAAAAAAGGTATATTCTGATAGCTTTTTTGATAGTAGGCGGTTTTTTAAATTTTTTAATTTACACTAGTTTATGTCTAGCTTAAAAGGTGCAGCTTGTTTTTACATCTCAGATGCGTTACCTAATACTGACATGAGTAACCTGGAATTTTAATTAACGAAGATAAAAGTCGATTATCCTTTTAAGCTGTGAGTAACTAATACGAAATTCTGTAGTAAAATACTTTAAATTCACAGGTAGTACAAGAAGAATCGCAACAATTTCTAGTTAATTGGTTACATAGTATCCATTTAAATAATACGATATTCGTAGCAACTGAAATTGCCCCTATCGCTTCGCAGAGTCAGCCAAGCTTCACTTAAATTAGTTTGCCCATTATCAAGAAAGGGATGTGCAAAGTGAACCGGACATTTCAAGCACCCATATCTGTTAACTGGCAAATATGACATCAAGTAAAACCCTATGTGCTGTGACGCTAAAATCATTCCTATGTTTATTGGAAGAAGGGTTACGATTGCGTGTAGGGGCAAGGATATGCTTGCCGCACTGCAGGCCACGTTTTGTGAAGGTTTTACTGCGAACGATGAACGAGTAACGTCGTTACTTAGACGAAAAAAATACAAAAATACTAACTATTTCATAGTAAATACGACTTAATTTCGAATCTTTGTCGGATCAGCTTATTAAAGTTATTTATTTACTTATTTAATATAGAAAGTCGGTAATCATAATATTTAATGCACCCGTTAACGTCGCCAACTCGTCAGTAATTGGTAAGTGTTGTAATATACCGAGTGTTCTGATCAAAATAAAGATTCACTACGGCGCGGCGGTGACAAATAATATATTAATGTGACTCTCCACTTTTAAATCGGCTATTAATAAAAACTACAATTGCAGAACTGAATCTAAATATTATATTGCAGATTCATATTTTAGATATCAGTAGATAATGTTCCGTTTCCTCGCTTGTAGCCTATCGCTGCCGCTGCGAACACCGGTCGATGTTTCTAATGCAAAACACGGCACGGACCTCGTTACACACAAAATCGGTTTTGAAACCACACCGTATGTTTTACGCAGACAAGTATATACTGGCGAGAGTTCTCCCTAAGGAAGGTTTATTTTTTAACACTCCGCTGCCCCGCGAACCACATATGGTACACATCTATTTCTTTTATATTAATGTGGAAATGGCTATTGGCAGTGAGTACAATGGAACAGGAATGGAAACTCGAAATAAAGTTAATTCTTTTATCCAAACTTTTATAAATTCAAATTCAAAAATAATTTATTTCAAATGGGCCACTTTGTGGCACTTTTGACACGTCATAAATACAATTTAATCAATAAAATATGCATATTATAATTCATCTAGTTGGATTTTATGGTCGCGAAGGTACATTATCGTAATACGTCGAATTATTTGCAAATAAATGAACTCGCGTCTTATAAACTGTGTATTTTAATTTTAGTTCACGTATATATTTCATTCGTTAACTATTCTAGTTACAGACACGTTGCTTCACATTGACATGCACGTGCGACTTCACAGCATAAATAGAGGTAATCATACTAAATAGGGTATTCAGTCATCATCATGTCAATTTGATTAATGTGACGCGAGCTCTGAATTTATTGCGTCGATGTGATCAGCAAACAAATTGATTTACTTCTGTACAGCGCGGCAGCGGGAGGTTAAGATGGTGGTTGATTTACTGCTTCCTTCTAGAGAAACGCTTCGGTGACAGCGGTGATCTTTTACCATCACGTTATGTTTAAGGTTTTAGGTTTTCGTTGCAAATTGGAGGATCAATCTGATTTAGAAACGTACGAAATTTATTACTTCCTAAACATACTTTTATTAAAATTTCAAGTCTAGCTTTGAGTTTTGCAACTACATAAAGACTTAAGTTGAATTTAATTATATCATCACAAAGCTGTTTGTTAATTCCAAAACAAACGTTAGATATATAAAATGTAAATATACTTTAAATGGAATACATTCATAAAAATATTTCATTTATTATCGCCAGATCATTAATAACATGATTATCATTGTTAAATGTAAACGTTATTTTCACCTGACAATATAACAACTTGTTTAAAGCTATTGTGTAAGCCGCTATTGTCATCTACTTTGCGCAACTAGCTCTCTCTGAAGGAAATTTCATTGAGCCTTGTTACTTAAAGCCTTCCTAACAATGTCGGATTTGTTTCGGTTTTAGAAAAAAATTCTGGTGAATTGTGTGATAACATCCAACATTTTATTATATTTTGAAACATTTGCGACGCGTGAGGAGGATAACGTAGACGACGGAGGAGACGCATGGAAATGACCAGCTCTGCAATCAGTTCCACTCAGAATAGTAAATACTTTTACATTTATTATCTTTTTTGTAATGTTTTTTTTATAAATATGTGCTAAGGAGTTTCTTTAGGCTTTTTTTTCCTCCATGACAAATCACCTTCCGAAAAGCCAAAAAACAATAAACAAAAAATTGACTTACATAAGTGTATCAGTGATACCTATATGAATAAAACCTGTGAATAAAACATTTTAACTATGACTTTTATTTTAACTTGTTATTGAAAGAATGAATGGATTACTATAAGTGTTTTATTTTGCGTCAAAATAACAGTACATTATTCAAGTTACGGAATAAAATGCAAACAACTACAATCAATTACTTGTACCGCAATTTAATCAGGAGAAAGCAACTCCGAGAGAGAATAACAGTACCGATATGACCCATTACGAGACTTTACCATCCACCATTACGTATTCTGAATAAACAAATGTCTTTGAATAAAAGATTGAATTCGCTTACTTCGAAATCACTCATTTTTGAATTGAAAATTTATTACATTTATTATGCATGTGGAGATTTCAATTTGATGTTTGCCTGAAGCTGGTACGAATGAGATAAAAATTGCTCGCCCATCTATTTGTGAAAATACTTCGATAGTGACATTTATTGTTGTTAGTTACAACAAATAATTATTACTTAGATACAAATAATAATTATTGAGATACGTTTCATCTTTCTTTTAATTTTGTAAATGAGATTTTTTATAAAATAATATGTGAAGTTATTGTTCATTAAATTAATTAATCACAAATATTGTCACTTAACGTGGTTTTTATTGGAAAATTCATTTATTTTTAAATTTTACACTTAACCGTTATCGTGGTTATTTATTGCATTAATAAATTCTGTTAAATGATCGAAATTGACACCAGCGCCGTTACGTGGGGTGGCTAGGCTTTAAGGGTTCAGCCGCTTTGTGTAAGTGCCTTTATTATCAGCCGAGTGAAACATTTAATTCTATAATGGGTGATAATGTTAATAATCTGTTATGGTTCAAGTTACTGTGACTTATTAGCTTCTTTGCAAATAAGATTTTTGATGTAGTAAGTAGTAAGGACAAGTATCAGATCAAATCAATTAATATACACTAATCTTTATTATGATTTCCATATTGTCAATAACAACTTTTTTTAAAATGGAAAGTCAGTTTTGCCCTTCTCGGTCTGTACAGATTCTCGAGGATCACAATATCAACGTGAATTGTTGTTTAGAGAGTTTATTATTATTATTATCTCTTTTCTCAATATGTTTTACTGTTTTTTAATGAAGAAGAAGAAAATGTATTCCGTCATTCGTTGGTGGTTTATGCTACCAACATGATGGAAAAGAGTCACACTGATGGCGTAGTAACTGGTAGGTACTCACGGCCTCTAATATTTCAAATTGCCCGTTAGTAAAGTACATTTTCATAGATTTGTTTATTATTCTTACTCCAAAAATTCGTTCCTCTTTGAAGATGGGAATGGATTAAGTAATGAGAAAGCATCCAGGACCTTAAAACAAACATTCATTTGCATAAGAATTCTAAAAACCACAGACATTAGAAACAGTTGAAAACTAACGTGACTTGAGAAAATATTTACATAGATCTACCCCGCCGGGAATCAATCCGAGACCCCTCGTTGCCTACTAACGACCATTCAGACGAGGGTCAAGATATACATCATCTTTCGTTATCGGGGTCCTCACTTGCCCATTACATAATAATTTGGTCTTGAATAAAATCTGAAGCGTCAATAAAATTGTGTCGTAAGTGACGTCACTACATTAATGCTGAGAGGGAGGGTGGTCCGCCATGAATATCGACCTTATGAGTACCGTGGATTGGGAAATCTTTGGAGTTACATTGTCGAATTGGCAGCATCGCAGGTTAAATCCAATGAACTAATATACTTATCCTATCCTATTTAATATTATAAATGTGACAGTTTGTGAAGATGTTTGGATATTTGTTCCTCAATCACGCCACAACTATTTAGCCGATTTGGCTAAAATTTGGAATGGAGATAGCCTATACCCTGGATGAACGCATAGGCTACTTTTTATCCCAGAAAAGTTCAGGCTTCCTGCTGATTTTGTAAAAAAATCGATAACCACTCGCGCGACGCTACGGGCATCATCTAATATTATGTATCCTAATCCATCATTCTACTTATAGGTGCACTTTATTTTTATGTGGTTCTATAAATTTAATTTAATTAACGTTTCGAAATCACTCTACCGCGGGCGAAGCGATGGGTAAAAGCTAGTATATAATAAATTGATTGGCTAACGTGTTAGACAATGACATGTACGTACCTACCTGTTTCCATGCCTACATTGACAGTTATGGAAGACGCTGCTTCCGTGGATTGCTCCAAAGGGTGAACTGTCTTTCTCACCATTTTTGTTTGGCCTTGTCGGAGGAGGTCTTAAATCTCGATTAAAACTATGGGTCTGAGTACTTTTTAGTAGACAGAAATCATGCAGTGAGTATATACCACTACCCTATAATAGTACAGTTTATTATTTACTTACATACCAATATTAATTAACTTACTAAAACCAGCTTATTTTGGACCTAGTTTGATTATGTTTCTTCGATTGCAATTCGATTAAATTCGGAAATTGTCTACCGTAGCAATGCCGAAGCGGGTTAGTTATAAATTTGGTAAGTAAAGCGACTTCGAACCAAAACTCGAGACAGTGGATCGATAGAGCAAGTTTAACTAAACAAATCGGCGGATACTGCCGAGGGACCGCAAACACACAGTCGATATTTCAGATATATTGCAGAATTAATAAGGATGTTAAGTTGTATACGGATACCATTACTGTTATTTTAACCCTTAGATTTGATAGAGGACAGAACTTACATGGCTTATCTTATAATGAGTCTGAATTATAATAAGTTATTGTATTATATTCACTAGCAATTATCAGTCGAGTTTAAGGGTTTCTTTTTTTAGGGTTCCGTACCCAAAGGGTAAAAACGTGACCATAGGGTCTACTAAGACTCCACTGTCCGTCTCTGTCTGACAACAGGCTGTATCTCATGAATCGTGTTAGCTAAACAGTAACAAACATTTAAGTGGGGCTCCATTACAACAAAGGTGATTTTTTGCCGTTTTTGCTAGATATAATAACGGCAATAGGGTGGGAGAAGTGAAACCAAAAACAAAGGTTATAACATATTGTCTAATGTTGTATAGATAATGGTACGGAACCCTTCATGCGCGAGTCCGACTCTTATTTGGCCGGTTTTTTAACTCATTATACCTATACTTTGCAAAGTTGTTTTTTTAACTTTACATTAATTACTAACATTTGCTGGGTCCTCATTGTTTTAAAATGGTATTAAGGTGAGTAACAATGTCAAAAATATTAATAATGAGTAAATCGCTTACTTGGTCAGCAATATATCGGTGATACGCCAAATGTTACGATCTCTTTTGGATCTTATATGTTATATTGTACAGTCACCTGCAGAGAAAAGTAACCCATCTATGTATTAAAACTGTTTAACAGATGGGTTACTTTTCTCTGCAGGGGACCGTACCTTATATGTATCGCTTTTGTATTTAATATGTTACTAGCTGTGCCCCGCGGTTTCACACGCGTTAATTTGTGGAAAAAACTAACAACTAAAATATATGATGTTATATAGCCTTTCTCGATAAATGGACTATCAAACACAAAAAGAATTTTTCAATTCTAACCAGTAGTTCCTGAGATTAGCGCGTCCAACCAAACAAACAAACTCCAATGAATAAAGTTGTCAGAAAAATGTAAGGTAGGTATGTTACTGACTAAACTTTTCATTTTCACTTTCGTATTAAACATCCTTATTTTTGGTTCAAAAATCTATATTCCAAATACCATTTTACATCGTAAAGAAGCAAGATATTCAATATTCAAATTCAGTCATATCAATAAACGTATTATTTAATAATCACTCAGGAAGATATTCTTGCCAAGAACTGAGAATATCTTTAAAGAATTCAGATGTTGAACACGATGTTGTATTTCATAACTCGTATACGTAATTCGGTACCGAAAGCTTTGTATTCGTATCCTTGTTTACGAATAGTGCCGCCCATCGGGACATCCCTAATGATAAGAAAAAATGTGTACCAACATAACCACTAAGTTGGGTCGGCCATAGATAAATATGACGTATTATTATGTTTTGCAGAAACGGGGTAACGGCCTCGGTTAGAGTATAGTGACAAGCGGAGCGGAGATGTAGCGGGAGCGATTTTCACCATATTATTCACCGTTTTGTGAATACTAATTACTAACACTTATATTAGTGTACTTACAACTAAAGTAATGGCTTGCTGGCTTCAACCCATTAATGGCCCACTACTGGGCACGGGTCTCTCCTAAAGAGGCTCTCTTAAAGAGGCTTAGAGTATACTCCACCACGCTGCTCCAATGCGGATTGGTGGAGGGGTTAGTGACCAACACGAATGTCGGAAGTTTTCAATCCGCCCGAGGGCCTCTGACATGGCTAAAGACTGTTATCTTCTGATTACGACCGGTACCAACGGCTTTACGTACCCTCCGAAGCACGGAAACGCTCAAGAATTTTTTGCCACTAGCGGTCACCCATCCAACTACCAACCGCGCCCGCTGTTGTTTTTTGTCGATCACTTAAGATCGACGCAAGCCGCTGGGCTATGAGCGCTTCAACTAAAGTAATATAAGAAATTAAAGTCAAAAGTAACTCCCGCTTAGCTCAACAATAAATACAAACCCGCAGAAGGAATACGCAGTATTATTTCAAGTAAAAATGCTCCCGGAGAGTAACATTCGCTGTTACTGTCATGAGGGTTTGTTTTCCTATGCTTTTCTTCATCAATGCGGGGTTCCGTACATTTATAATGCTTATTAGGTACCTTTATAGACGTAGAAGCTGGGAACAGCGGGGTCTAGTAGCAGAGGAAATTGAGTTCTATTGTAATGTACGAGAGTGCGGAATGGTTAGGGGCGTAATTAAAAAAACAATAAGTCGAGGAAAGTGGTAGGTGGAATGAAATATAACGATCCTCGGAATTTTCTTTCTCTGTTGTTTTTTTATCATTACGAGCCTTGATTTTTCTGAACGGGGAACGTTTGATAGTGGCTCAGCTAAAGCTTAATGGAGTTGATTTTATTTTGACTCTAGTAGTGTCTGCAGCTACGTCTGCGAATAATATACGTATGGCTAGGTTGGTTAACAGGGGCATTTTTTACTTTGATTATAAGTATGAATCAAACAGATAAAATCAAATTGTGAGTTTCATATTTTTTGTTGTTTTTAATCAACACTTGTCAATTATATCGTCCCTGATGTTAAACATTCTGGAACACTTCGTTTTTTTGACTAATGCGAACGCGCGGACTAACCTCCTCATAGTCAGTGGTCTTCACCACTTATCTGAAGCAGTAAACCCATTGTTTATCCGCACTTCCTTTATATCAAAAAATTGTGGCAAATACATCCATTTACAGTTCTATAATTTTATTATAATTATTGCTAGAGAGTAATCCTAAGTGTATTTTTTGTATTTACTTAAGCATTTGTCAAGCTCCAGGGATTAGTTAAACGTTAATGGTAATGTTGACTAATCTTTGAAGTTACCATCTAGTCCCAACATTGACTAATCTCTTCTTTAAACATCATTAAAATCCTACTGCCGGCATTAGCGTAAAGATCCTTTTATTCTTTAATCTGAGGTAAAGATAGAATGAAATAAAAAATTGAAAAGGAACTTAAATAGCGGACGACCCGCTAGCTTTGCAGGTTTCTGTCGATCGAAGAGACTTAAGTACGAATCCTGACACAGTTATCTGGTAATAGTTTGTCCAATGTGATATTTCGTAGTAAAGATCATGTACGAAAATACAGACTCAAGTAGTTTTTACCAATAGATAGTGATTGAAAAAGATACTGTAATTTATAACAATAAAAAAACACAATAATTGTTAATGTTAAAAAACAACTATCTATTCTATCTATTTATCAAAATAGGTCTAAGGCCTGGCGTATATGACGTGTGTTAAGTAGGTACATAAACATATTTTAACGACGCTATAGTATTGTAGAATCAAATTGATAATTTAGGAATAGTATTGTTTTGTTTTACCGGTTTGAAGGCCAAGTTACGATTCAGACCAAAAAGTAAGTTAGTACATTATTCAACTAATCTCGAGAGATTACTTCCACTGAATTACTTATTTACGGGGCCTTTAACACAACCCGACTAATTAAAGGATTCAATTAACTCTTAATCAAAATTCTGAAGATTCCACCCTATTACATTCACTTCGGATATTATGGGTTGTTGACTGCTAGGCGGAAGGGTTCAGTTTTTTTATAAAGAAGCACAAGCTCGTCTTTTTCAGTTATTTAGAATTGGCTTTCCTTAAAGTAAAGAGGCGTTTCTATGTGGTTTAATTTAGAGTTGCAGAAATTATAATAATAGCTAATGTCCGCGACGTAAAATAAATCGTAAGTAGTTGTATTTTTATTATGATAGTAAAGAAATAAGTCGAGTCAAAGTCAAATTATACAGTTCGTTTCGTTAACTAGTAGCAATGCCACTAAATTATTTACAAACATTAAATCAAAACGAAATTGAATCCATATTTAATCCCACTGTGACAGTACCTTATGTTTCGAAAGAAAAACCTGCGGTATTGAATAAAGGATAGCAATATATATTCAATTTATTTAACATCAAGAACAACGTTTTAGAACAATTACTATTATTTGATTGACATAAAATAATAAATTGACCATTAACAGTGAAAGCAATACTTAAAGCGAATGTTTATACATTATTATTATAGAATTCGTGTATCAATCTCATTCGGCAAATATTTAAATACGATACGAAGCACGTCTTCTCAATTCCTTTGGAAATATATGATATTTTGTTTACGTGTAATGTTTCGTATCATTTGTATTTACATTTGCTAATAACTGACGTTTTCGTACAAACTATGAGCTTTCAATGTTCACGCTTATAAATTATGCGTTTAGGCTGGGAAAGTTAAAGATAGGCTATAATACATTCATTGATTGTTAGGCGATACGAAGTTCGCCAGGTCAGCTAGTTTTATATATGCATCTGGAGGGCAAGCTTCGAAGACGAAGTATAAGTAGTAAGAAGAAGAGGTAATAAGACCTCAAGACGGATCTCGTGACGTTGGATGAATAATTTCGATCAATCGTAGGTCTGATCGATATTGACCTTAAGACTTGTAGCCGCTCGTAAGGTTTCGGTGCGTAAATTCGACCAATGATAGCACGCAAATATTGTTAAAAAAATACGTTAAAAATTCTTAAATTAATTATAAAATATTACAATCCGAAAATAAATATGAATCATCGAAATTTTGACGATGAATACCTCTTTATATCCAAAACGCTCTTCTATTATAATATTTCTCATAAGTGCGGCACGATTATAAAATGAATGATATTGGAATGTAATGTGAATTTTTTTATTCATTTTACATTATTTAAAACTCGTCTGAAATATGTTTGATGTTTATCGCCATATAAAGCTTGCATCTATGTAGTCCTGCGAATGACGCTCTATTTTGATTTTTTGGAGGACATTATTACATACAATAAGCGTGGAACTTTGTTACATAGGGGTAATAAGGCATCTAGAATCTAAATATTTATGTAATGCAAACCTTTCCAAATAGGATTTAGTTGATCTTGTCATATGATTTAGAAATACGTTAGTAAATATTGGTATTTGGATAAGTGGTCAGTGAATAAGAATCCTAAAACCAATTAAGTGCGACTGAAATAATTTCTCTGAAAAGTATAAACCTACCTGATGAGTTGCATTCCGGTTTTCCTAAAAAGAATACATTCTACATTATATTCGCCGTTTCATTTCGTATATATCAGTTTAGTTTGAAAAGTAATTCGATGTTTTGGTTTTAGGTATACGAAGGTTTGAGTGGAACTTTCAAAATTAAAGCCACTAGCCACTAGTAATATTTCATCCGTATACATTACTTGTTAACAGAAAGCTGAAGATACAGCTGTCCGTATATTCCCGCTTTATTCGTCTCTAACCTTCCATGACCTCATGATGAGACGGATAAAACGAGTTTCTCCGTCATTTTATTGAGCGGACATGTGTATGGCGGTTTAATCCTCTTTGTGTGGCTCCAACCCATTAGCGGTTCACTGCACTTCGCTAAGGCTTTGAGCGTCATCCCTAACGCTGCGTTGCACTGTCAGAGGGGTTGGAGAAATCACTGTCGAAAAATCTGTAGTCATGCAAAGATTTTTCATGAGGCTTAGGACTTATAAGGAATAGTTAGGGTTGGGGAATGTAATTTAATGATTTATACATCGGTTTTTCATGAAAATAATAATAATTTCTCTCTTTTCAGGTAAGTAAAGATGTACCGAATATTATTTACGAGAAGAATGCCTTTCTGCGTCATTGGGTAAGCTTTGTGGAAAAAATTGTACGGCACATTTAGTATGGAAAAAATGACTTTTTAATACTTAATAAAACCTTGAAACCATCAAATCCATTACATTACATTCGTCTACGGAATATCTTGTTAGAATTCAGATGTATCATTGAACAGAAAAAGGGAATCAATTGCCGTTATGCTTAGTGCTGCTGGTAACCACGCAATTTTACAAAAAAATAGCAGGTGTTGCGGTACCACCCACTTAAAACCCTATTTACAACCCCAAAACCCTTCACACTGGTTTGTCGTTTTACCATAAACGAAGGGAAGTCGAGTTGCCGACAATTAATCTACTTTTCTCTAATCAAATCAATGTTAAACATACATTTATGGCAATACAAAACGAGCGGCAACGGTTGGCGTATCTTGGCAAAAAAATTGCTTAATAAACACTGCTGCTAAATGATAATGGCCCTTAAAATAAGGTAATAAAGACGAGACCGTGCGCACGATTAACTTGGCTGGGACGTCACACCCTTGGTTTTGAATGTGGTGTAAGATAATAAGAGGCAGCGAGTTGATGAGAAACTTGTGCGTAATCTATTTAATTTAATACATTAATGATGGCATTTTTCTGTAGTCAGGCGAACCCGATAATAAGCTCATTGATTTTTATTGTAGTTTATGTCAGTTGCGAATAAATTTGTAAACTAAATTTTGAACCATTATAAGCGTGATCTTTCTGAAATTAACCATGAATCGTTACAAAGGTAACGCTCCTTTAGAATCAGCTTATAACTTTTTACGTATTATGGTTGTCCTAGAGCCAGTAATAATCATTCCCCGCCTTCTTTCACGCAGCCTGATGTCTTTGCTCTTATGGATACCATGGCGTTAGCAAATTACCACTGAATTTGTCAGCGTAAAAATTTCAATTTATTAATTTGAATTAATCAACCAGTTGAAAATTCATAAAAAATACAATAGTTAGCAAGTGAGAAATTAGGAAAATTAAATGATGCAGCCCCCTCTACCTCTCATCTTTTGCCCCACAAGACAGTTCCATCGAACGACGCGACATTTGGCACGCTTCTACTAATTGCGCGGCGCGGGAACGCCTTTATCCCTTTCATTTTTAATTGCTTAATGTCCACGAGTTTTAATTATTGGGGTGTTCTGCGCTTTAGGATCTTTATTGTTATTCAATTGTTATGTAGAAACAATTGTTTATTGTTCCTTAATGCAGTATTTATTTATTGTTACGGTGGACTCTTGGATCTGTTGCCTAATTTTGCAAATAATGGTATGAGATATGTGTTGGTGCTATCATAACTGATTGGTATATTAAGTTTATAATTAATGTAATTGGTTGTTACCGTTTTAATTATAGTAAATAAATAAATAAATAAATTCATTCATTCTGGACTAGCAAGAGTTGAATTTTTGGCTGCAATAATGTAATTTATTTATTGTTTTTCTTTCTTTCTTCAACATCAGAAACTACCTCATTTAATCAGATGTCTCTTATAATCTGAAATTCTAAAATTTGCTTTTCGGTGAATTTCAACTAGCAAACTTGGATCGATTAGATTTATACATTGTGGCTAAAAAGTTATGCCTAAACTTTGGTTATGATATTGATTTATATTAGTTGGAGTGGCGCCAATTAAGGGAGGCCTATGTCCAACAGTGGACCTTAAAATGTTTGTTAGATAGATAGATATATAGATTTCTACTATTATTGTTAACCAGGCCTCAAGATTCACCCTCCAATTAACACGTCACTCATGACGTCGTGTGTGACGTCACATGCATTTCACGCAGTCCCCGTCGCCTCGTGTAGTTCGTGTACCCGCCACAAAGATGAATTAGAAGGATTTAGCCGGCTTTGACTTCAAACTTTGAAGTTTAAAATCCACCGGCTTTGATCGTGTTTGGCAAAGCCAAGAAACATTGGGTTTGGTCGGCAAATGGCTATTGTCATTGAGACAGATAGACCTTTTACGTGCATTTCTTTCTTGCTTTCTTTCTTTTCTCTCTTTCTTGGTTGGCAACGCATTAGTGACACCTTTGGTGTCGTTGATGTCTATGGGCGACGATAACCACTGACCATCAAGTGGATAGTCAGCTCGTTTGTCGGCAATTTCCATAAAAAATTGAGTAGTATTTCTTGGCTTGCTTTTTAAAAATCACGAATTCCTTACTTAATTTTGTCCGTAATTTTGACATAACTTTGCTAACTTCATAAACTTATTGCAATCGTATCTTCATTGCTTGATTTGTATAGGATTTTATGAATATTCCACAATGACTTGACATTAAACAAAATGGTGGTCAGAAATTAAAGCGGAGATCAGTCAGTAATATCTTATTAATAACTAGTGCTCTGCTCGCGGCTTTGGCTGCGTTTTCGGGATACTATATCTTATTCCAGATTTATCTGTGTGCAAAATTTCATCAAAATCCGTTCAGCAGTTTTTGCATGGAAAAATAAACGTCCATACAAACATTCACGTTTATAATATTAGTAGGATGAACCTAACTATCCGGGACATTAAGTCTTCGCACACCAACTGGACTCACAAAGTCTAACTCATGTGATTTAACCCTTATAATGCAGATACGCCCACGAGTTTGGTTAGTAATCCCAAAGACCCATATCCAGGGCATTCGGTTCTGGCACCCGTCCAGAAGCCCACAATGCATTGTGACTACTACGGACCAATCCATGAATTGGTAACGTTTTCGCCATTAAATAAATTACGTTTATCTCGTATGGTTGGAGATTTTAAATAAGATTTTCGGTACATATGCAGTTCCTAATAGAAAAATGAGATTGTTATGACAACAAATATAAAACTATAGAGATACTTGTTATTAATTAACACGCTATAGAATATAGATCGATAGGACTGAAGCCCCATCACGCTATATAGGTATAGTCTTTCAGAGTCAGATAAAATGATTCGGTCATAAGATAAATCACTTTTGAAGCAAGTATTTCAAACAATTTAGGTATATTTGGGGGCATTCACATTCATCAGCATTCCTGTGACCATGAAAATTCAAAGATTCTAAGAAATAATATTTCTATAATATTACCATAAAAATCACTATCAAACGATCATAAAAATAATCTAATCACTTACGCTCCCCTTGCAGTTTTGCCCTTCTTTTCAGAGCTAATAAATACCCTTTTTCCTATTCCAAATCATGGCCCACCTGTGTGCTAATGAACGAATTTCATTAAACTCCGTTTACTAGTTTTTGCGTGAAGGAGTAACAAATATCCTTACAAACATTCACATTCATAATATAAGTAGGATGGGTATCCATAGTATCAATATCATCCAAACATATTAAATTATACAATTTATCGATATATATGTGAAAAATTGTGATCCCATATGAAAATGAAAATCAAATTGATGTAAATATGCAAATGATAGGTTAAAATTAGTTCCATTGGACAAAACGGCGGACTAACAAATAGACGCGTTTAATCACTGAATGAATGTATTGTGTATTCCAGGTATATCCATACATGATGGTTGGTACAAGTTAGGAGATGTTGCGATTATCGTTGACTAAATAAAACCAAACAATCGATACAATATTTTTGTATCAACGTTTATCTTAAACTACTTGAAATAAAATTTGATACTACTCCCTACTCCTATAATACAAATACCCCCAGTATTTTATTGATCCTATAAAAGGTTTATACCTAAAAATGTTTGCCTGTTTGTTTGAGTGTCTTTCTGCGTGTGCAGTTGCTTTCCGCTAACTAATCGATGTTGTTTCCGCTGAAGTATTGTATTTGTAAGCTTGAGGTATCATTTAGAATGTTTAGTGTTTGTTTACTGGCTAACTAACTAAGTTTTCCCGAAACAAAACGAGAAAAGTCACTCGTAAAAATGAGCATGAAATGCCTTTATGGTAAATATAAGCTAATCCTTGCGCCACGGGTGGAGTACGCAATAATTTATATACACGCGGTAAATCTTACCGTCCGCGCCAGTCCGAGCGATTTATAATTGAACTATCAAATATAAGTTATAGCTGTGACAGCCATTTTGTATTATAACGTAATTATTATATATAACGAATATTAATTTTCCTTTGTATAATCAGCTGTCGTTTACAGAACTTTAGGAATTGGGAATTAATAGAAATGTGAGTGATAATTGTTTTAATATATTTGTGGTATTGATATTGTTGATTTATTGCCGTTGTTTATCTTCTGTGGTAATATGATATATGATTGTCATGGATGTAACTTTAATAAAAGTTTTGTAAAACCAACTGATTGATGGTTGGCAATTACATAAGACCTAATTGTTAATAACTTAAAAGAGGTGTCGTATTTTCTTTATTTGATCATGATCATAATTGAACATTTGAGAAAAACAGATATACATATATTATTAGATATATTTAAATCGTAATTCTTGATTTTTTTTTTTTTTTTTTTATAGCCTGAAGGGCAGACGAAAAAGCATACGGGCCACCTGATGGTAAGTGGTTACCGTCGCCTATGGACATGAGCAATACCAGAAGAATCGCCAATGCAACGCCGGCCCTGAAGGAGAACTCTTTTCACACCTTTTTTGAAGAACCCCATGTCATAGCGCTCCGGGAATACTTCGGAAGGAAGCCCATTCCACAGTTTGCACGTGCGTGGCAAAAAAGTTCGTGAAAATCGGACTGTAGATGTACTCCACGAGTCCAATCGGTGTGGATGGAACTTCAATCCTCGGCGAGTGGTGCGATGATGAAAAAGAGACGTAGGCATCAAGTCGAACAATTCCTCGGAGCACTCACCGTTGTAAAGTCGGTAGAACACGCAGAGAGAACTGATGTCTCTTCTGAGACTCAGGTGCTCTAACCTGTGAGTGACTCGTGGGTCGTTGACAACTCGGACCGCGCGCTTCTGTATGGCGTCAAATGGGTTAAGCTGGTATTGTGGGGCCCCTGCCCAGAGATGTGAGCAGTACTCCATGTGAGGCCTGACTTGAGCTTTATAAAGCATAAGCAGTTGCCTCGCAGTGAAGTACTGCTTAGCCCGGTTCAGGACACCAAGCTTCTTGGAGGCCAGCTTAGCCTTGGCCTCTAAATGACGCCGATACTGTACGTCACTCGAGATGTCAACTCCCAGAATCCCAACACTATTACTCACGGTGAGCGCGGTACCCTGGAATTGAGGCGCTATGACAAATGGGGTTTTCTTAGCGGTAAACGCGCAAACTTGTGTCTTCGCGGGGTTGAACTCGACCAGATTGAGTCGACCCCATTCCGAGACTTGCTCCAGAGAGTTCTCGACTTCAGACACAAGTTTCATTCTGCTATCCGCCATTTGCAACTGAGAGGCATTAGCGGGGGCTGTGTAGTAGGCATCCCCTGTACTATCATCCGCATAGCAATGAATGCCACTTGTATGCTGCAGCAAGTCATTGATATGCAGAATGAATAGCGTAGGAGATAACACAGACCCTTGGGGAACGCCAGCATTTATAAGTTTCATATCTGAGCAACAACCGTCAACTACGACCTTGATATGTCGCTCAGATAGAAAGCTGGCTACCCAATTGCATAACCTCTCAGGGAGACCGTAAGATGGTAGCTTCGTGAGAAGGCCCCTGTGCCAGACCCGGTCGAAGGCCTTAGCGATATCTAGGCTGACTGCCAGAGCTTCCCCGTTGCGATCAAGAGCTTGAGCCCACCGGTGTGTAAGATAAACTAGAAGATCACCAGCTGAACGACCGTGGCGAAAACCATATTGACGATCGCTAATCAGCTGATGATCCTCCAGATATCCTAAGAGCTGCGTGTTAATCACGCGCTCCATTACCTTCGCAAGCAGGGAAGTAATCGCTATAGGCCTGTAGTTAGCCGGGTCACTAAGATCGCCCTTTTTGGGGATGGGATGAACGAGGGCAACCTTCCACGAAGACGGTACTACTCCAGTGGCATAGGATAGCGAGAATAAGCGCGTTAAGACGGGAGTCAACTCGGGAGCACACGTCTTTAACACCACTGCGGGGACTCCATCCGGTCCACTCGACTTCTTGGTATCGAGAGACTGTAGAGCCCGTCTGACAGACTTTTGCGTGAAAAGTATATCATTCAACGAGCTCTCACACCGCGGGATGTTAGGCGGTGTGGTCCCTCTATCCTCAAGAGTCGAGTTGGCGGCAAAAAGGTTGGCAAGGAGTTCGGCTTTTCCTTTTGCCGTATGGACCACAGAGTCGTCCGATTTACGCAGTGATGGAAGAGATGACCGACAGAAGTTGCCTTCGGCAGCTTTATCTAGCGACCAGAATTCCCGACTACCGGAGGGGTAACCGACCAGCCGCTCGCCAATCCTGCCGATGAACTTTGCCTTCGCCCTGGCCATTTGCCTCTTTGCTGACCGGGAGGCAGCGTTGAGCTTTGTCTTAAGCTCTGGGGTGGATGGATCCTTACGCGTGTATGCTGATACCCAGGCCTGGTAAGCGGCATGCTTTCGGTTAGATGCCGAAATACAGGCACCGCTGTACCAGGGCTGTTTTTTACCACCGATGGATATGACAGAGTTGGGAATAAAACATTCCATGCCCTGCCGTATCACATCGGCTACCAAGTCAGCGCACACGTTCGCATCCCCCGAAGAGAAACAGAGCTGCCTCCAAGGGTACGAACTCAAGAATTCCCTGAGTCCGTCCCAGTCTGCTGACTTATAGTGCCATACTTGACGCGTTCCGTTGGGTCGAGATCCCTCCTGGCACGTCTATCTATTGATATCTATCTGTCGATATATTGATATCTGTTTTGTCTTAATAAATAATATACTCTTACTTTTTTTAGACAGCTTTTGTCGTAACTAAATCATAGAATAACAAAGACAAGCATATAACATACAACCATCTATCCATCGTTATCAAAATTGAACAATCTAAAACCATAGATATACATTTTGTAAATCCAGTATATCCTGTGAGAATTTCGTTCAAAAACTGTTGCTAGCGATAGTTTACAAAAATTTACAACGTCAAAGCTCGTAAACAGTCGGTGTTAGCTTCTGAATAGAATTGTACGTCATTTCGGTTATAGGAAAATATGGTTATTGGACGGCTTCTGTCGACGTCTACGGTGTTCCAATATGGAGGGTTTTTACATATTTTTGGAAAGCTGTTGCGTAGAAGTTTGTTTTGTCATCTGCTTCTATAATATGCTTTTAAAGATGTCTCTACCACTTAATTTTGCAGATCTTATAGTTGTCACTGACTAAAGTAAATACAAATACTACAAGTAGTGTGTATACTTTTACAATGCCTTCCCAGAATGTCATTAAAGATCTGCGATCGCACTTTCTCACACACCACAAACCCTGTTAACCTGTATAAACATATATTGTTCCGAAATCCTATTCTATTAATCCTACAGACATTATAAATTGATGTGAAAGTTTGTGAAGATGTTTACATATTTTGGCTTTCATAACGCGCTAACCGTTGCACGGATTAAGATGAAACTCGGCACATGGATTGACAATTTCCAGACAAAAATAGGATATTTTATCCCGGTTACACGTTCCCATGATTGCAGCAGCAGTGATACCTAGTGGTTAGAACGTTGGTCCCCCGAACGAAGGGGCCCGAGTTCAAATCCTGGCATGCACCTCTAATTTTCAAATATTATGTGCGTATTATAAGTTAATTATCACATAGTTCGGTGTAACAGGAAAACATCATGAGGAAACCGTTTATATGTTTGTCAAACCAGTCTGAAGCAGTAATAGCCTAGTGGTTAGAACGTTAGTCTCCCGAACACGGGGGCCCGGGTTCAAATCCTGGCACGCACCTCTAATTTTCAAATATTATGTGCGTATTACAAGTTAATTATCACTTGCTTCGGTGAAAGAAAACATCGTGAGGAAACCTGCACACCTGAGAGTTCTCCATAATGTTCTCAAAGGTGTGTGAAGTCTACCAATCCGCACTTGGCCAGCGTGGTAGACTATGGCCTGTACCCCTCACATTGTGAGAGAAGACCCCGAGCCTAGCAGTGGGACAATTATGGGTTGTTGCTTTGCTTTGCAAACCAGTCTTTCGGCAGCTTCGGGCGAAGTTTCTAGTAAGAAATAATTCGTCAGACTGTACACAGGATGTAAGACGGGCCTTGGAGCTGTAATTTACTCGATCTATACATGTTGACGTCATGAGCACAGGAATTGGCGATGTGTCTTCCATTCCAATTTTACGTGCCTGGACAAAGCGTGCCGAGTTCCAATCGATAGCATCGGACGGATGCGGCGGTAGGGCGACTGGATGTGACACGGAAGGCATTTATTATAAAAAAGCATTTATTGTTTCGCCATTTTTTCGCCTCCATGACAAAGCAATTTTTTTCAGAAAGTAGATTAAAAAAGTCGTAGGTTCGTAATTTTATTGTATCAGGGATACCTATATGAATAAATTATTGTGAATTTGAATTGAATTGAAATTAAGCCGGTGCTACTTTTCCGAATTTTTTTATTGTTTAAGGTAATTTTCGTAAATCATTCCCTATTACATCTAGCTATACGTTTTTACCGCTCTTATAAGGAACCTATGCACAAATTTTCATGCTTCTAGTTCTGGCTTAGGCTATGGTCGTCTGTCAGTTAATCGGTGTTTATTACCGCGTACTAAAGAGTAAGCAGGCACTACTAATAATACTGAAAATTTTTTAATGCAAATGCGTTGTTTAAAATTTTCCAATTGCTAGAATTTGCTAATGTTAAGGACTCAACATGCAAATAATACATTTATAAGCAAATGAAAATCCATAGTCTTTCGCATAAAGAACACGCAACATCCAGCC
This sequence comes from Thymelicus lineola, assembly GCA_963932265.1. NCBI lineage: Eukaryota > Metazoa > Arthropoda > Insecta > Lepidoptera > Hesperiidae > Thymelicus > Thymelicus lineola. The sequence continues at coordinate 30,607 of CAWVQL010000111.1, read as the reverse complement.
CGTCAGTATCCGTGTAGACATTCGCAGGATTGAGTTACGTGGAACGAGCCCCGCGGGATAGCCGGTCAGTCGGCGATAGAAAACGAATCCCATAACAATCAAACAATTTCATTTAGCTGCTTTATCTCAGATTCAATGTATACTGCATGCTATACGGACCGGGTAACCTTGTCTTGTCGTGCACTGAGGTCTATTTCAATTGCGTCTCGAGAGGTTTCACATTGATTCCAAGCATTTCTCTCATAGCTAATCTTCTTAAGCTAAGCTAATCTTTTGAAGGTTAGTCAATATTATTCAGTTGATAGGTGTGCTTGGTTGTAAGGATTTTACCTGTATGATTGACCACCTTCCTTGAATGTTTAACGTATTTCGGTTTGAAGAAGTGCGCCTTAAGAGGCAATGCACCGGTGACGCAAATGCTTTTTAGTTTCAAATACGCTGGTCATTTGCATAGTTAATTGGTTTAAATATATGTACATTACATAAAAATATTTTAGTTTTGCGTTCATAGGTGTGTGGAAAATTGAGTTTAACTCGATGTTACAGGAGTTTCGTTTGGTTTCATTACTTCCTGTTTAACTTCTTTACGGAATGTAATTTTGTCACTACGGCTAAAGCATTCCACTTCTGTATTGAATGTTTGTTCATCAACAGGAAATATAAACCCATACCGATTTAAGTAACAGGTGCCATTTAACACTAAAAGTACCTGAGCAGTCGATTCTTTAATAAAGTAATGGTAGATAGTCAGGAAAGTTTCGGACCACACAAAAATCTTATTCTGCAGAAGAGTATTGCAATGGCAGCGTTTCCGTTGCTGGCTGGCTACCAATTTTTCGATCTTGAGACATGTAATACGTTTGCAATGGAGCCGGTATTCTTAGCAATATTTCTATGAGAGCAATATTTCTTAGCAGCGTATTGACAACTTCAATGTGAGATGCACCTGCAATAGCGGATGGGCTTGCAATGAGGAACCAACGTTTTAAATTTTTAAGAAATGAAATCTCATAAATTTATTTTGAGTCTTCGTTGGGATCTATGTAGCTGAAGCCGAACTGTAAACTTTGATACACTCGAGGCTTTGAGACTGAGAATTATATTTATTAAAGGTTACTGGCTATAAAGTCGTATCCATTAGGATGTCCGTGTGGGTTAGCTTATTTCACACTATTTTGAAATTGAAAACATTCAGTTTTCACACAGTAATTATTGTGCTATCGATCCTGTGATATAGTTACTTCTTATTATGTTCTCGTACTACTGCAACTCGTACGTAGAACTAAAAATAAAAGATTTATTCTGCATAAGATTCGAACCTAGATTCTTTTAAAACTTTTATCATAGTGACCTATATAAAAATAATATTTGGTGTGGATTTAATGTAGTCTTTAATAGAAGTGACTGAGTAAAACGAAAGAGTCCCAACAGCACACCCAGGGCATCAATTTGACGCAGATGTGTTCATCCTCTTAAATCTTCAAAACTCTTCTTTCAGCACAAGCGTCAGACTATCTAACAATTTGGTTTTAATCGTGTCATAAAGTTGCTTCAAAGGAATTTGTGTATCGTTGAGGGTTTCATATGGGTTTGGAATTATATTTCAGCTCAGTTACAGGTTTAATAGCATCCCGATGATTAAGAATCAATAATGTCTGTCTCAAGAAATTCAGTAACCTTATTGAACAGTATACATGTTTCTTTTTATCTCTTGTAAAGTTGACTTTTTTTGATAAATATTAATGATTCTTAACAATCGAGAAGTTGGTGTAAGGTTAACTTCTATCCCGGCTATTATGAGGTAGCAGTTAAGTCTAGTTGGCATTGATACTTCCGACACTTATGCGAATAGTAAATAGGTAGTTCATTCATTGATTGAGTTCAATGGATTCAAGTACTACTTAATTTATATTATACTAGCAGTCGCCCTCGCTTCGCTTCGGAAAAAATCTTAGGTGCTCTAGTTAACTTACATAACATACTCTTAAAGCAGCATGATCGCTCATTAGAACAACGTTACTGTGAAAGGTCAATACTCGAAATAACGATTCGATATTTTTAGGGTTCATTACCACGAAAGAAAAAACACGGTTCCCTTAAGATCACTTACTCCATTGCCCGTCTGTCTGTTTGTATTTCAAGACCTTTTTTCTCAGGAACGTGTGAAGGTAACAAATTAAAATTAATCCAACACTCAGGTCTGCAATCCCTAGGAGCTGTGAAAACATATAATATTCTGTATTCTCAACGCAATCAAAAAACATTCGGCTAGAAGGAACGTCTTAGGTAAAACGTAGGTTAAATAAAAAATCTTAAAACTGTGAATTTGTAAGTATCACAAAAAAATAATTTTAAACCTATTTTCAGAAGTTGGTAATTTGATCGAGACCCATATCGGTACATATATGGGGACAACAGTTTTTCAACGGCAAAGTTAAATTTGTCCCGTTTATCTTTTCGTTACACAACTTAAACAGTTAAGTTAGGTTCAACAACCCTAGTTCGCACTGCGCCGGTTGCTTTTACTTATTATTATTATTTCATCATATTATTTTCTAAATTTTGTGTTTCCTACTTAACCCTTAGTACTTAAATTACAAATTGTATGATGATGTTTGCTGATCCATCAGTATTTCACATTAGGCTTATTATTATTTCACATTACCCAGACTTTAAAAAAAGAAATAGTCTTATATCGTTCTCCAAGGTACAATCTATGTCTATACCAAACACATCAAGATTGGTTCAGCGGTGAGAGAGAGAGTTGAGGTTAATTCGATGAGTTATGTGAGAATGGTAATAAAGGAGAACACATTTTCGCATTTATTACATTGTAGTTTTAGCAAATCAATAATTCGGCAAAGGGAAGATATTGCTTCACAGAAAATGAGAAAATTCAGCACTCTGTACTCTCAACACGATGTTCGTCAGGACTGCATTATAACAAAACTACAACATCACTACTACGGAACTCTAAAAATGACGGGACACTTAGTGATTTCAAAGAACAATGCTAAGCTTGATTTAATACGCCGCAATACGTTTTATTTCGTGGAATTATGTATTTTATGATCAATTATTCAATTTGTTCAATGTCTACTAATTGTACAACATCAAATTACGATTTTCAACCCCTTCCAGGGTAAAATACAAAAAAATGCTAAAACGTTGGAGGCCATAATACGCAATTAATGATTTTAAAAAAGTGAATATAAAAATAGATATTTAGTAAAAAATACTTCAGTGCCGTATTCTAGCTCCATCTTGCGAAATACAAATAAACTAAGAAATGCATGTATGCCTTATTTTATGTGAAGAAAAGGTTTTTGTAAGTTTAAAACAAATTAAAAACTCGTTTCTCGGTTTTGGTATCGTGAAAGTATAGATTTAAAACTTAAAAAATATTTTATTTCGAAATCACAGACATTCACTTCAGTTATATTTATGTGTATTTGAATCATTGTAAATTTGTAAAAAAAATAAGTACTCGCTTTGGCTCCACCTCGCAAAATATAAAAAAACTAAGAAATGTATGTACGTATGCCTCAATTTGTGTGAAGAAAAGGTTTTTGGTTGTTTAAAATAAATCGACTCATATTTTATTTTCTCACTTTGTTATGTAACCCTAAAAAATTTCCTATAATTTAAGTTGAAGACTCGATATTAAAGTAAAGTCCTGTTGAAATCCGTTCAGTAGCTTCAGAGATTAATGAAGACAAACAAACAGACAAACAAAAATTAAAAACTCATTTTTCGGTTTTGATATCGTGCTAGTAACGATTTATAACATAAAAATGCAGTTATTTCGAAATCACAGACAGACATACTAATTATATTATATATTAAAGGTGTATGTATTAAAGGCGTTGGCGTGAATCAACACATACAGAGCCATCTAGTTGCCAAGATAGTAATCGATTATTTATTGGATATCGGTTACTCATACAGACTTAATTTGCGTTTTTCTACCACTTCCCAGGTGAATTTTATAAAATGCTGAAATTATATTGGAGTTCATAGATACGCAAACAATATGCTCTTAAAAACAAAATACAAAAATAGATATCCACTCAGTAATAGGGATTTGAATTAATGAAAAAAATAACCTTTTAAATGCATTTTATGTCCTTTCCATGCAATATAAGTAAAATCTAAGAAATGCATGTATAACTCTTTTTGTACGGAGAATACGTTTTTAAAAGTTTAAAACAAATCGGCTGATATTTTTTTATTTTTCCATACAAACTATCCCTAAGGAACCCTTTAGTATGGAACCCTAAACAATTGCTTAGTTGTTAAGTTGAACACTTTGCAATATCTTAGTAAAAGTGTTGTTAAAATTCGTTCTGTGGTTTCGGAGATTAGCGGAGACAAACAAACAGACAGACAGACAAAAATTTTAAAAACTCATTTTTCGGTGTTGGTATCGTGCAAGTAACGATTTGCAACTTGAAAAAATCATTTATCTCGAAATCACAGACAGACTCTTCAATTTTATTAATATGTATAGATATTAATGATAAAAGTAACAACACAAATTGACAAACTCGTTCAAAATTAGATGATCAATTTCGCTATAAATTCAGTATAAACATCACAAAAATGGCGTTACAATTTTATTCTTTTCAAAACACCTCTCGATCCATCTCAATTCCGAAATCATTGTCTCGAAACCTACAACAAAACCTTCAAATATTTGTCAATCCGACAAAATAAATGTCGAGAAAAAATCGCTAACGAGTGAGTTTGTCCCAGCGGATACACCCCTCGTTTCAATTAGCCTGCTGTGCGACCAACAGCGAGTAAGCGATAAGCGATTAATAAAATCTTGTTGTAAAACCTCTGTCCCTTTCATACTCAAACACGACTTTCATTTCATAGCTTAGCAGGTAAGCAGTGGTAGCTGTCTCAAGTAGTTTTTACTTTTCTTAAACAACAATCACTTACTTGTATTTTCAACTAAATTTCATTTTACTTATTGACATAAGCATGGTCATTCGACGAGAACTCTCAAGTCTCTACGATATTGAAATGTCGCCTGTGTCTCGCTCACTGTGGAACAGGTACCTAATCTCCAGAAAATTTTCGTGACGGAAAATTATATTTTATTGCAGTATTTTTTTAAATGGCGCTAATAATTCTCAAATTTAATTTTCTAACGATATTGTTTTTGATGAGGATAACACAGAGTTTATGAAGCGAAGACTATCGAACATAACGATTTTAAGGTGATTTGATGGGGAATTTTAAAGAAGAAAAACATTTAATAGAATAAAACCGGCTCAGGTATATTTATGCATAAATTTTCCACTCACCATTCAGTTCAAAGTATTGATTCAACTTGTACTTATATGAGTACCTATATGTTAAAGTTAGTCGAGCCGACAGTCTACATGAAATACCTGTGGTCGGTACACATTATACACAATATTGTAAATGTGAAATTTTGTATGGCTGTTTTACTCTCTCACGCAAAAATTACTGAACGTATTTTCATGAAATTTAACACACAGGTAGACCATGACCTGAAATAAGATACGATATACGATATCATCCCGGAAAACGCGGGAAAATCTACGGGCAAAACTAGTGAATAGGTAATACTATAGATATTAGTGTGATAAAGCGTTGTAAGTCTAAAAGAAAATCGATAGCCCGTTTTCTGCCAGCCAAAATCCCGCTTAACGCACACTGAAAATAAAAATTAAACAATACATAGTCGAGCCCTGCCAAGAGTACGCTATTAGGTTTGATGCATATCTGCGACTTCTTGGCACGACACGCACTGATGAAAACGCCTTAGTTAAGGAAACAGACTTGTTTAACTGTAACGGCTGACGAAGAAATAACTCTTTAAATATCAAGTATCTATCTTTTTACGTAAATAAATGTTATTAATTCTATAATGGCTAAAATACAATCATGAGTTTATAAGCTCAATAATTGAAAAATTTAATGATACATAATTTAAATTACTTTTATGCGATATTGCTTCTAGTGCAAAGGTTGCTTTTTTGGCCATAGTAATATTGCTCCTATGAGTGTATTTGTATTAGGTTCTTTATATCAGACCTAATTTAGTTTACAATATACGAAATACAGTTAATAATTTGCTATCATAATTATTTGAATTAGTTTTTAATTACGTTTTTTGATTTGATTTTTATGGGCTTATATATAAATATTAAATGCATCTAAGCACGCTTAAGGTTCGTCAAAATTATTCACATAATATATTATTAGGTACAAAAATATTTAATTTTGAATTGGAATAATTTATCTTTTGTTGCTTGCTCGTTGACAAGTAGGTATGTAGTATATAAAAGGAATATACTCGAGTATCTGTGGATGAGACTGATATGCAATGACTGTGTTTATTGTTTGTTCATTTATACATAGTTTTTTTATTGAAAAAGCGAAATATAATAAATAAATACTGTTTTTAAATGTTTTAATTAAGTAACAGTTTGATCTGTTCAGTAATCCGTGTCATGTATCTGACAGATGAATAAAAAGTTCCAGTTTGACATGTATATCGACTATAGGTAATGGTAATTGAAAATACAGTCAGATACGTTCAATGTACAGACACAACCCATTACATTATTATTAATTAATTCAAAAGTTTATTCATTGTACTAATTTATGTTTCCATTCACAAACTTACTATTAAAACAACTACCTTTAGACAACGTAAACTCCAGACTCCATATAGTAAGTTAGGAGATATAATTATGACAGTATGAAATAGCCATAACAATCAGGCCGGTAATTCTAAGTTCCTAAAGTAACAGTTAACATAATCTCAAAGTAACGTAAGTATAAGTAAAGCGATGTTCACAGCAATGAAGTTATCCATAAGTAAGTTTTGTCTCATTACTTAGTAATGTTACAATTCCGGTTTGTATTACGGCCAGTTACTCGTTCAGGCGACATTCCAAAGTAACTCTAATAAGGCACCTGTTATCAAATTCTTGAGACGGGTTTTTGAAGATATCATTTATACACTTTGAAAATGGGACTCTTGAGAATGGTGTGAATATAAAGGCATTTACTACCATGATTTTTGTGGTATTATGCTTAACACATTTAAAATAAATAAACACTAACATACTCATACCCTCGCGGGCAACAGCTAGTCTTATGTAATTCAGGTTTTTAACATCAACTTTATACTGGTATCAGTGTCTTCGATATGTCTAGATACATATCATCGGCGGAAGTCGGTATCACTGCTCCTGTCTCCAGATAATGTTATCGCTAGAATCTGTACAAGATGCAGACACCCGCTTGGCCGGTTTAGTTTCAAAAAGTATCGTCAGCAATAAAACAACGTATCATGCGACATTTTGTAGTGCAACGAATGCCAACTAGGGTCACCATTCTTGAATTTGAAAAGTCCTGAAAATAATAGAAAGGGCCTGAAAATTTAAATAGTAAGTCTTGAAAATTTAACACAATCTTCTGGACACTAGACAGTGGTAATTTCTTGTATAAAATAATTAATAATGTCATTACAGTTATTACAGTTAAGATGATTGTATTAGTTTAGTTTTTGTTTGAGTTTAGACTGTTAGGACTTCGAGATCGAATATAATGTATGACTACATAAATATGTAATCTGATTGAATATCCTGTTTGAATATTAATATTTATATTCCTTTCATATTATTTTATTAATTTGAAGTTAACCACTATTCTTTCTCAGCCGAAAATTTTGACAAATTAAAAATCCGGCTAGATCCCGCCAAGTCCAAACGCATAGCAACCCTAGCCGATGGAATGAGGATAAAAAAACTGGATATTATTGCCAAGTAGCAGATTGGCGGACTATCGTAAAACGAGGGGTTTGTTGCGTATTACGATGTAGTTCGTAAACGTTTATTTGAGTCTACTCCGCGGGAGTTGCTCTGTTTCTAGTTTTAGGAGTCCGTTACGATTGGACCATGTGCCAAAACTTTACTCGTATATAATGAGGGGTTTTTCAATTAAATTTAATTTTTTTTTTCTATCTTATAAGTTAATGCTTGACTACAATCCCACCTGATGGTAAGTGGCGATGTAGTCAATTAGATATATACAATTTTTTTTTTCAAATTCAAAATAATTTATTCATATCGGTATCACTGATACACTTATGCACGTCATTTTTTGGCTTTACGGAAAGGTTTATTTTGATCATCCTCATGAAAAGCCTTTATTTTGAATATCGGAAATTGGCTGTATCGGAATATGACAATATGTATCAAAATTTCAACTTTTGATAAATACTAAAAGTTTGTTTTCTAATATTCCACTACACTAATACAGATACTAACTAAAGCAAATATAAGCTCAATTATAAGCTTATTTAAACCTATAAAATATACGTTTGAATAAGCTGTTCACTAAAATAAGCTCCAAAAACGCCATTAAACCCAGTAACAGCGGCCCCAATACAGCGTTAAAGTACAGAAACACTATTTGGACAATAAAAAAACTTGACTCAATGACGACGGCAAAAAAGGAACATTTATCTCAGCAGACAAGGAGATAAAGATTGCTATTTCCAACAGAATGGAAGCTATTGCTAAACCAGATTGAGGCTGTGTATAAAAAGCTTTGGCTATCCCCACGCCATTACACTGAAATGAATAAAGTAGTGTGATTGATGGGGTCTAGTGATATTTGTATCGAGAGTTAGTCGATGGTCGAAACACCTGATAAGAGGTCAGCATAAATTGCTAGGTCATAGGTAACTGTGAGTAGGAAAAAAAATAATCCCGGGAGTTTCTTGCCGCTTCTTCTCCCGGGACCACTCACGGTAGGGATTTGTTGAAGCGATGGCGTTGAGTGACTTTCGAAAAGTGTTTGTAACAAACCTACTTCGAATAAAACTTATTTCATTTCATTTCATTTCATATCCTTTCTTCTGATTTCTTGGAAGATGGTGACCACTAAGCATCAGCTTGTCTGCTTGTTTGTCAATAATTTACCTATAGGAGGAGTTTCTTTCGCCATTTCTTCTCCTCCATGACAAAGTACTTTTCCAAATTTTGAACATATTTTGAAAGGATATTTTTATATCACCAAAATTGAGCAGTAGAGCTCAAAGCACTGGCAGTGTCAAAATATTTATTCTATTAGAATGACTTTCAACGTTCGGTAGTACTTATATGAGCGAACAATAAAGAAGGCCCGCTTAACAAAAGTTCCGCCTATCTACCACTTGACAATACTTGACAATACTTGGCAATACTTGGCAGTACTTGGCAATACTTGGCAGTACTTGGCCGGCGCTGTGTCTACGTGCAGCGGGTGTCCCCGGATAAGTGTTTTTTTATTACCAAGTCCCATTGCCAAGCTTGTGATCCGCCATGTTTATAGCCGTAGATTCACTGCGATTTCGACATTAAGACATTAAGAGCTCGCGCAGACAGAAACATTTCAGCCCGATCTTCTGATCACACAAGCAGGATTCAAACTCAATCCCTGAAACCTCAAACCATAACTATTTACATTCTTTATGTAGCTGTAAACGTAAAAGTAATCCCTGGCAAGCGAACGCGAATATCTATAATAACCTTAGTTTCAAAAATGCTTGAACTTTGAACACTTTGCTTTTTAAAACCGTGAACAAAGTTGAACACTGCACAACATATTGTATTCCATTAAACAATAAACGGAGCTGCAAACTTTCGAACAGAAATATGTACAGTCGGCAAAAGAATTAGATATGCAGGACATGAAACCAAATCGTTCGGTAATGTTTGATATAACAGAATGTTTGTGTTATTATCAATGTTAAATCGTACCTTGCATAAATAGGTAGCGTTTTACATTAATTGTAACACAAACATTCGGTTTTTCAAACGCTGTCGAACGTTTTTGTTTCATGTCCTGCATACATAATTCTATTGCCGACTGTACTGCTCCAACTAATCCTTTCAGAACTGTTATGGCGAGACGTTTTGGACTGGACTTTGAAATGTTGTTCGGTATGACCTTTTGTAATTCATTGGATGATTCGGTGAAGTTTTAGCCATTAGCCATGTGACTTACCAATATGCGATGGACAAAAAATATAGTACGGTAATTTTAATACAACATGTAAAAATAAAAAAATGTGGTTATATAAACCTGCAAATGCGTTTAAAAATATTTTAAGGACACAAAGGGTAATGATAAAACTAAAGGCAGTTCATTATTATTTATTAAATTAATAATGGCAGTTTCTGATCTAATTACAGAATTTAAAACTTAACACTTACTTATTTAATTATTTAAAATAATAATATCGATTCAATTAAATATATTTTGAAAAAGAAAGATATTTTCAAAATTCATAATAAGCGAAATATGTAACAAATATTTTAGTCTCAAATAAATACCTACTTACTGCAACAGAACCAATCGTTCTGTGATAAACATTTTAACATTTCACGGCGAAATTTTATTTATTTAATGGATTAGCCTAAGTAAATACAGATTGAATGAAATTCGCCGTCAGCAAAGCTGGTAAATTTTAATTAAACCCTTTACGTTCAACCCTTGAACTTAAGTTCACCCTTATAACATAAAATTTGTTGTATTTTACTGATGTTTTGATTATTACGGTCTTATATGTTTCAACGCAACAATAGTATGATCAACAAAGTGGACCTGTTTTAATAACAAACTAGCGCTCTGCCGCGGTTTTTTCGGGATTTTCCGGGATAATAACTAAGTACCCTATTTCTTATTCCAGATCATGGTCTAAAGGTAGTACACAGCTAATTTCATTAAAATCTGTTCTGTTTCCGTGAAAAACTCACAAACATCCATACATTCGCACAAACTTTTATAATATTAGTAGGACAATATAGTTATAATGTTACTTAAAAACCTTAATGTTACTTAAAAACTCATGTTAATATCACATCAAGTTCATGCCAATAGTACCCCATGGATCGGGATAATAGTATAGATCCGGATGTTCTGACCGATTCTCAAAGTGAATTAAAATCGATACAATGCTCCCGAACGCAACAATGGGAGTGGATACAGTCGGATGCTGAAAACAGGTAGAAGGTTCCGTTTGAAAACATTTGTATTGTTCTCTCAACTTAACTGTGTGACATGATTAATTGATAGTTCACTAATTGTGACGGGGAAGGAAGTCGTTACACGGGTTTTATTTAACGATTAATTTTTCATAAATATATTTAGTGCAGTTTTTTAACATCATTACATGAATTTGATTTGATCGTTCTAATTAATTAGAGTGCAGGTTTTTTGACTATTCCCATAAAATTTAAATAAATATCTTATTTGTCTCCTATTCCTTTTCTGTTTGTTCGGGCTAATCTATGGAAGGGCTGAATCACTTTTAATAGGAATTTCACTAAAAGACGGAGGATATTATACAGCAACATAGGCAATTTTTTATCCTTTCCACGGTATCGGGATTTACACGTGAAAAACTCCCACTCGAAAAAAGTCGCGGGCACAGCTAGAATCACAATAAAGTAAGATGAAAGAGCTTCCGTCAAATTAAACAAAAACTTTAAACAATCTACTTATCTCTCTTTGACTTAATCGCCTAATCGTTAATCGCCGTCAGTAAGACAACAAGCTAACAGTTTCATCAGGTAAGTTTACCCAGAGGGCGGTGTTTGCGGGGGTTGGCTGTTACACTTGATTGTCTGTTCGAAGGCTGTTTGAGCTATATTTACTAAAATACTAATATTACTGAGCTAGGCCAAGCGAGGTACAGTGAATAGGAAATTATTGTGAGAATTGGTTTAATGCCTGAGTTTTTAAATACTAAGGAGGCCTGAAGTGTACTTAGCTATGGTTGAGAATGGATGGATGGTGGCAATGTGAGTGCTGGATTTAATTTTTTTAGTCTTCTAAGGATTTATTTTTGTTTACTTATAAATGATATTTCCAAGGTCTTGAAATGGTTGTGAAGTACAGAACTTTAGCAACGACTGCGACGAGTAGTAAATTCTAATAGGAAATTTATTTTATCAGTGCACTTATTGCCTACATGTATTTTTGCCGTGCTTTCTTTGTTTTCTTCTTCACGTTAGAGATATCTTTGGTGTTATAGATTTCATTTCATTCTACACTTCTCGCAATTTTTCAATTTTTCAATTTTGAGGCGATTATAATTTTGGTATTTTACACCGCTTTTGAGCTCGTATATACAACGTAGGTACTCTTTACCTTCCTTTACCTTTACCTCTTTACTAGAATAAACATTTACTATTCATCATTAGTTTTATCTTTGCCAATTAATAATACGATAAAAAAGTTGGTATATTTACAGCGCGAATAAGCTGGTATAATAATCAACGTATACCGGCATACCCGTTTTGTAGTAATGAAAACATCTGGCCATTCGAACGATCGTCACAAGCCATAACGTTTCACATGTTACAACAAAGCTTCATACAGGATTATTTGTATGAAAAATTGTCTTTTTAAGTGTTTTAGTTGGCTCTTTGTTAATGTTTTGAATAAATTTTACTTTGTAAATAATTTTAATTTACAACATTGGCCTTGATTGTTTTCGATGCTTTCTTTCATGTCATTGTTACATTGTAACGGCTAGTGCTAATTATTTGTCGTAGGAAGAATTTGTACAGAATTTAGGTAATGATCAAAGATAGAAAAATGCATGTATTTTATGTATATGCAGAAATCTTAAGCGTAACGGTTGCGACCCCTAATTCTAGAGACGAATTGAACCCGCTTCGTTACCCGCCTCAACATACACTGAAGCCATATCCTAATTTGTAATAGAATCAAGCCAACTAAACGATAGCCTTAGGCTTTTTCTGTCCCTAGCTCTCTACAAAACCTTATTAGGTAATTAATTTATTGGCAATGTTTGTAGTTGTTTTCATAGTAAATTGCTGAAACGTTAATTTAGCTATCTTGGAGCTAGAATGGCGCCAGGAGAGCCTATTGGAGGTTGCTGAGCAATATCTCAGTTTAAAATAAGATAAGAAGGAATGATTCAAGCTTTGTCCTCAAGATTAGTATAATACATACATAAGTATCTACCTGCCAATCACGCACTGAAATTTGCACTCGACTGCTTGTCTGTCAATAGTTATTGAGAAATTATAATTTGCATAAAAATAATTAGGCATGAACAAACAACCAAGTAGGTATATAGCTTGACTACCCCGTAGCCTAGTTATTTCCTTAGCGACCCTGCCTGCGAAGCGAGGGTTCGATTCCGAGTTCGATTCCCGGCCGGGGCAGATATTTATATGACAGATAAATATTTGTACTCAGGTCATGGATGTAACAAGCATGTCTTATTTGTGTCGTATTGCGGAGAAGTGAATCGTAGCGCGGAGAGCATGAGTGTACAAAGTTTATTTATTATAGCTGTTAAGTTTGCTAATAAACCAAAATAAATATACGAAATGATTATGGACATCAACTAGCTGCCTATTTCCCCCGAGAGAGGCAGGGGAGTAGCGGGGCGGGGGAGGGGGAGGGGGAAGGTAAAATGACGAATCACTACTCTTAGCGTCCATGACACACTTCCTACTTTTCTCTCGCGTTCATTTATCATTGTTGTGTGTTCATTTTTTACGGCAGTGCAAGTAAGTGTAAAAAACTATCCCACCAAAAACATAAATGTAAAAAGGAGAGCCAAGTTCAATACAAAAATTATGCTTGGCTGTGGGCTTCGCCGCAAAAAGAATAGAAATCTAAATGAGTGCCAAGTTCTATGCAAAATCGAAATATGTATTTATAGGAACAAAATAACATTATGAACAAGTATTAAACTCTATTTCTTTGCTTTATTGGATACCTATAATAATTGCTGTTATTTAAAAATGTGACATCTAAAAGTAGGTTAGATTTAACTTGGCCAGTTTTCATTACATCAGTCATTTTAAAAAGTTATTCAACATTTTAATTCTGATAAAAACTGGCCAAGTCAAATCTAACCTACTTTTAGATCTCACATTTTTAAATAACAGCAATTATTATAGGTATCCAATAAAGCAAAGAAATAGAGTTTAATACTTGTTCATAATGTTATTTGGTTCCTATAAATACATATTTCGATTTTGCATAGAACTTGGCACTCATTTAGATTTCTATTCTTTTTGCGGCGAAGCCCACAGCCAAGCATAATTTTTGTATTGAACTTGGCTCTCCTTTTTACATTTATGTTTTTGGTGGGATATCATTACTTTTTGTAAAGAAAAATATACCCTGTCCACAAATCTTAGAGACTAAATAGACGTTTCATGGATGACCAGTTTCAGGTGTTAATTAAATAGTGATGACCATAAACCGGAAAGTGAATCGGAAAAACATTAGCTTTTACGGTGACTCGAATATTTGTATGATTATTGAAGAGTCCCTAAAACTGGTATAAAAATAAGTTTAAGCAACCATATTATCATATATAATTATATTCATAATATATTTATCCTGATTAACTGAATTCAAAAGTTATTCTGCTTACAAGAACGAGTATTTGGTTATGGAACGAGTATTCGGTATACAGCTAATTTTATACTATTTAGCCGCGTACTAAATATCTAGCTAAATATGACAAACAGGCGATTCTCACACTGCTCCGCGCACCGCCACCGTAGATCTGCCTCACCGCGCATTGTTTTAATGGTGTACCAAAGTATATCAGCTTCTATGAAAAACACGCATGGTACAACACATTACAACGACTTTCCGCAAGGGACAGCAAAGGGAAAATTGTCCGTAAAAACGCGTAAAATTACGGGTGGGGCTGCGGTGCGGTCAAAAACAGCTATGTTCGAATATCTATTTGGCGGACACTAGCACCATTGATTAGGGTAGCATAACTCAGCAAACTTCACTCCGTGTACAACAGCCATGTTCATATATCTGTCACACACTAGCGCCATTTAGAAATGGCCATTATTGGAACCTCTATTTTCTGTAAACAGCTGGAAACATTTTCAACTTTCCCTTCATATAAGATGGCCCTCGTTCTACTTCAATACTCCATGTGCTGAAGTATGCTATATTGAGCCCCGCGTGCACACTCTGTGCGAGTTTTACGTGACATAACGGGCTCACAATGTAAATGCGAGTTGGCTAAGATTTGTATGGGACCGAAGTTTTTCTTTTCACTGCCGCTAGATGGCTCTGCTTCGGTCCCATACAAATTTTGTATGGGGACACCACTTATTTTTCGACTTTTTTTTATTTTTTGATTTTTTCCTACGTTTACACACAATTACCGAGCTGGATTCCAAATTTCATCCTTCTAGGTCATATGGAAGTAGGTTCGATTTAGGTACTATATGTCAGTCAGTCAGTACTAAAATTTACGACTTTTTGACCTTCATATCTCTATAACCGTTTGAGCTAGCTTCATGAAATTTGGGCTTCTACATGTCCTTATGGATATAATTAAACACACGTAGTTTTATGTGTTTACGTTAAAGAGGTTTTGAGTTATAAAAGGGTCAAAAGTGGCACCAAGTGGTTCGTGTAATATTACACTCGGCGCTGGCTAGCCAGTTCCTTTGCTTGAACTTGGCTTGACACGCTACCGCGTGTCTAGATTGCTAGACGGTTTTTCAAAAAGCTCACGAGACGCCGAAGTTATTGGCGCATTGGGCTTTGTAACTTTGGCTGGTAAGGTTCCCCTTAACAACTTGTATATATTTGTATTGTTACTAAAACTGAATTGATTAATTCAGGTATGCAGATTCATGTTTTATATTTTTAATTAATACACTGTTAATTATTATTTATCATTCACAAAATCAATTATTGAGAATTGAAGTCTACAGAATTACATCGCTTCGACAAAAAAATCCCAAAGTCTACTCCAACAATATGTCTCAAAATCCGAAGGCCACGAGCTGTTGTTCAGAATCGTCATCACAGTCCCTAAAGAATAAAAAACAAGAACTACAGAACTGTAAACCCAAGTGCCGACGCAAGTCACATATAATAGCTTTTAAGCTCGAAATTAGTTGAGCTTTCTCACTCAAATCCGATTGTAGCTACGCGGCGACGTGCGGAGCACTTTGATCGCGGAAGCAGATGAGAAAAGGAAATTCCTTGCATGAACTGTATGCGCCGATATAAATTCCTTGCATGAACTTTGTACGCCATATAAATTCCTCCCCGCCATGTTCTTGACAACAAGAGGTTTACGTGTGTTGCGGGTGTATTAATGTCAAATAGTTTTTGCTTATTATATTCGAGATGTCCAGCCGATGTCACTGATATTCCATGTCGGAGGTGATAGGACGCCGATAGATGAAATAAATGGCTAGATAAATTTTGTCTAAAATTAATTGCCTGCGACCATTATTGTAGCTCAGTTTAAATCATAGTACTCGAATGATCGGTTTAGTGTTGCGAAGTAGCTTTAGTGTTGCTACTCGCCAATAGATGTCAGGAAGAGTCTATTGTAGCAGTTTCTCATTGCCTGATAACACGGATAAAACAAAATTTTCATAAAATGAATCCTAGTTAGATCGATTTATCGCTCCCGAAACCCCCTGCATACTAAATTTAATGAAAATTGTTGAAGCCGTTTCCGAGATTCAGCAAATATATACACAAGAATTGCTTGTTTAAAGGTATTAGATTATCGGACGTGGTTTATAGTAAGATTATTTTACGTCCCTATTGTTACTTTTAAACCTTTGGTTTTCTTCACACCATCATATTTTGAATGTTTTGAGACTTGGATTAATTACCTTGTAGAGGTTAAGACAGAAGAGCAGTTAGCTAAAAATTAGTAAAGGCCTCCTCAATTTCTACAGTCTCGTTTCCTGAATTTAACCAAAATGTTAAAACCATATAATACTTACGTATTATTAGCAAGGTGTTTTTCCGTACATTCGCATATGGATACATACGTTCGTATCAATCCTCCCTTGTCACAGTTGTCACATGCCACTTCACTTGCTAGCTCTCGCTGTTCGCAGCCACTTATTCTCCGACTTTAGTATTGCATATCGATAGCATCTTGAACCATTTTATGATATTCGTAATGTTTTATATTGTATAAAATAAAATTGTCCTATTTAAAACAAATTAATATTTATTTAGTGGACTTTATTTAGTATAGGAAAACTTCGTGAAAATCGGAATATTTGAGGGTTCTCCATAAAGTATTATATTTTAAAGTGAGTGTAGTCTAATGATCTTACCGAATTGAGTGGATGGCTTCTAACCCTGTCAATAAGACATAATTTTAGGCTTTGGGTTTCTGTCAGTATCTTTCATAATTTCACACACACAAATACTTATTATAAGCTCTTACGGCGTACATGTCTTACCTGTTATTACCTATTAAATTGTACAAAGATATATACAAATAGTATTTTACAGAAATTGTCGTAGTACTGTAAGTTGGCTTGTATCATAATCTTTAGCATGCTGTGTACATATGAGATTCAACTTTCGAGATGTAGTTTGGTTTAAAACATAGGATACTACGGGAAAGTGCACGAGTACATTTCATAATAATTGCAATTATCATTACCTATGTAAGGATTTAAAAGACGGTGGGCTGATGACATAATTGAAAGAGCGGGAAAAAACTGGATGAGGCTCGGGAAAGAGAGAGACTCTTGGAAGAAGATGGAGGAGGCCTTCACCCAAGGAGGGGTCCATATCTAAAAAAATTTCAAGTAACTAACAATACTATCAATTAGTCAGTAAGTAAATTTCTAACAAATATCAACTAACAAACTACTTTTGCAATGTAAAAATAGGAGGATATGGAAATAAAAGGCTTTAATATAAATATAATATAATATATCTAAGGATTTTATGAGGAAATATGGCGAGAAACCATACTCATATTAATGTTATAGGTATGCCTGTACCTACAGATTGCAACTAAGTATATAAATTTTAATTTAAAAACAATAAAATTGCGTACAATACTTTTGTATGTATTTACTATTTGTGGTGTAATATCCGTTCTGAAAAATAATAATTACAGAATATAATATTATTATATTGTAATTTAGGTATAGTATCGTTAAAAGATAAAGGTGGTGATAAGCACTTGCTTAACTTTCCAGGCTTATTTTCCGGCTGTTACATACAATCCTTGTATAAATGTTTGATGTTTGAATTATTTAAAGTAGAAATAATTTATACTATTAGCACGAAGACGCCGCGGCTGTAATACTTCTGCGAAAGATAAATTTACTAAGTAAAAGACAAAGATAGCTCTGTTAACAATTGCAGAAACCAAAAAGATAAGACTTCATCGCGCGAAAAGAAATAGGATGACAAAAGTTAGTTCCGGGGTTTACTGTGGTTTAGTGCAGCCGAGAAAAATTTATCGTTCCTTTAACACTATTTTATTTTATTTTGTGTTTCGTGCGCCCCAAATGTGGAACAAAGTATAATTAATTTTAGTGCTGTGAATAAATCCTTGTATTTGCTGGATGGGATTGTTCGTGCATTTTTAAACGTACAACTTGTAACGCTGACTGCTTGTAACGTGTCTTTTTGTTTGCTCGTTAACTGTCGAATTAATGTACCGAGTTACAGTTCGAATGGGTTCTGAGCAAAGGATTCTGAGTTTGATATCTGTACAGGGTGTAACAGGGGTGGTAGATTAACGATGTCCCAGGGTTGGGGGACCTCAATAACTACCAATTTAACCTCCATGTATATTCAGCGATATTCAGTGGTTCGGCTGATATTTGGGAATTAGTGATTTTTTTGAAGAAATCAGATTCTTCGAGAAAACTTAAAAATACAGCTTAACTGTTAAGTCTAGGCTCGTTTTTCCTCAAACTAGCTCGATAGTATGCCTTTTGTATCATAATTATAACCGCTGTAAATCATTGGTTTATCAAAATCGAAATAATATCGAAACAAAGTTGATTTCATTTGAAAGGTAATAATGCGCAGATGGTTTGAGACCACTAAAACAATGCATTAGGCACGTTTTCGAACATCAAATTTTACCATACAATTTTTTTGCGTGAAACATTTATCTGTCTCATGTTGTCTACTACTATATTGCATTAGTCCACAATTAAAGATTTCATTTCTTAATAAGATGTTTATAAAAACAGACACTAAGAATACTTTTAGGTACGTAAATTTTCTATAACTCTAAAAAATCACTGTAATAAGTTAATGGCGTAAAATACGAACTTGATCCCGCATGCAATCTTTAATGTAAATCAATATAATAAAATATCAGTTCATTGTTATAACGATCGTTATATTTGGCGAACGCTGCAACCTGCCAATTGTTGCCTGTAAGACCTGTAACAGGATATTGCTGTCAAGTGACAAACGGTTCCGCTCCCCTGGCTTTATACAAAGGTGAGAGACATGCTATTGTCGGAGCCAGAGGTTGACAACATTTCGATGTTCGTTAGTTTTAAATGGTTTTCTCGCGGTTTTTTCGTACTTTGCTTCATATTAGAAATTTCAATTTTTATCAATATAGAGTTAAAATTGTTAATAATTATATAATATTTTTATTATTATGATTGATCTTTTTATTAAAACACTTAAAATGTAATATTATATAAAATATATGGAAAAGGGAGTGGAATATAATACTATTAACTACTGGATTGAAACAAACGAGTCGTTACTATTATTACCTACTAATAAAGTTTTATTAGACGTAACATAACATACTGCAAGAAAACTCATAAGCGCAAACCCTTCAAATATAAAATCTTTATCTTCCTCGTAACATTAAAACTGGCAACAAAGCTTAAGGGGTCGATAAGACCCGCGGGAGACACAAAAGACCCCAACTACATTATCTTCTGTTATGTAATTAATGGATAATCACGTAAGAAACAAGCCTGGCGGCCATTTTGTTTGTCTGTAAAGATGGCGGATGGCGAACGTAAAATTATTTTAAGGTTTCGACATTATAATGTTGTTTAATGTGAAAGTGTTTTGTTATTTTACAGAAAATTTATGGAGTGAGGAGTTTTGCTGTTATTACGGTTTGTAAGGATTATCGTAATTAGATAAACAAACCCACTCGCTCCATCACGATGCTTTAATATTTTATTCAAAACATTGTTTTAAAATATTACATGCATTGAATTTTTGATAAATTATACTTATTATAATATCCCTTTATTGCGTAAATCCGACATCTCAGAACCTATCGGAAATTTTCCATTTTAATTTATTGGTAACATGTACCTCTCAGATAATTATAGTCTAGTTCAAGCGTACGTTGGTATTGCTCAATGACGTACCTAAATTAAAAGGTTTCTAAATTTTAGTTCTTAATATTGTAATATCTTGAACTTCAATAATTATTTATTTGAAACTGAAAAACCGGGTGCCATCTACGATCAGTATAAGACAATAAAAACCTGAAGTATTTCTAAATAATTCTTTCAAACCCCTCGAACATTTCAATTGGCCACACGAGGCGGGAAGTTCCCTCAAGGCCTCCCTAGTTAGAGCCAAACTCCTCAAGCACCTAAGAAATTGGTTATTCCGAACAAACAGCCAACAAACTTCAACTGAAAACTGTTAATGAAACGCAAGAAAGAAAGATAAGAAACATTTAATGAAAGGTTCAATAAATTCGACGGTTCATGCCGGTACGTTGCAATCAGGAAAGTTTTGTATGGATACGGAATGGGGAATGCCATTTGCCAAGAAATAGGCAGCGGGATGATTTATTGCGCCGTTTAGGAAGAGATAGGTGGGATATGTTGACCTTTCCGGCTGGCTACCTTCATAGCTTCTGCTTATATTCATCATGACTAGCCATGTTTGGGTTTCCTTTCAAAATTACGCAACAATAGTTCACTAGAATCATAGAAGAAATAATAGTACATATATATTAGAACTCAAGTGCATTATTGAGAACTGTTAATCGCCTTTCTACGATGCTTATCGCAGTATGAAATAATGTTAATATGACATACCTTTAAAAAATCAGAAGAGAGCAGGTTTCGAACCGAAATAGTCCAAGTATAAGACTGAACTTCAGGCTTTCATTGATTCCATATTACCTAAAAAACGCATAAAGAAGTCCTTTTTCTGTCTGGCGGGAATAAACTCCTGGGAAACCCTATGAAAACTTCTACACTACAAGACTACTAAACTAAAGTTTACAACAGTACAACGGCTAGGGCGTGATAGAAAGACAAACATTCATGCATCGAAACATCTTCACAAACCTTCACATTTATACCAGTAAGATAGTTAAACTGTTAAAACTAAATAATTGCCCTTAGCGTATAAAAATAAAATCCATAGATAAATTGAATATATCAAAAACGCAAAATATTAGCTTCTAAAACGAAATAACTCACTCGCAATCACTCCGGTGTAACACCACTTAAAGCGGATATTGCTTTAAACCATTAAATTTATGATCTTTGCTTTGTTAGGTGTCGTGTCGTCGGCCAGTTACGATGAGCGAGAAATATCCAACAGGTGCGACTGCTAACAAACATTTGGCATTGTCCTTTTGGTCTTGGAATTTTTTATTTATTTATTTAATCCTTTATTGTAAATTTTACTTCTATGTTATAATTCCTATAATCTGTACTCAAACTATAAGTTTGAAACGTGGTTAATACTTTAAGAAGTAAATTACAAAAAAATCTTATTAGAGTTATAAGTAAATAAAAGTATTAAGAAGCATATACGAGTAGGTATGTCATGTAACTTGCTTTGTTCGTGAGTTTGTCTACATATAATATACAGGGTAGCATTTTAATTCGTGGGAATTTTTTTAAGGGATGTTTGGCTCGCGATGAGATCCCGAATAAACAAAGAAATAAACTAAAACACTCATAAATCACAGAGATAATAATATCAAACTAAATACGAAAAATCTCAAAACGTATGGACGCCCTAGCAGCGCGTCGCCCTCGCAATCTAGGTGAATGACCTATGATTCGTTTTCCCTTAAATTCTTAAACCCTGGGTTAGGACGCAAAAAATTTAGGTATCTACCTATTAAGCAAATATCTAACATAAAATAGCCAAACATTTAATACAAAATTGATTATTTCTGGCATACTTTAAAAATTGGAAATGGTATTTAAAAACTCACAGACTCGGACCAGATAGTGTGCAGGCGCTACGTCGTGTTGATAACACATATTTCTGTGATAAATTAACGGCACATCGTCTAACATTTCATCCACCACACTTGTTAAAATACCTAATAAATCATTAATGATGCACTATCAAATCTTCCGTCAGTACGAACTTAATAAACAGTTGTTTAAAACACTGGTCTACACACTGACGTGTGACACTAAAACGGTTGTTACACAACTTCTTTAACAAATAAATAAATCGCAATACCAGTAATTAATATCGCACGCACTGCTGCGCTCACGACACGCGACGGTACGACTGTTTGTGTACAACTGTACATTGCTTTCGCACGGCAAGACGCAGGGGGCGGGACAGCGTCGAAGCGTGCGGTGCGGGCGGTGCGGCTTTTACGAAAAGCCGAAAGGCGGCGTATTATGTGGCGTGGCGGTACCTTTGGCGGCATGATCGCGGCGGTGCCATAAAACCTAACTTCGTTAATAGCGGCGAATACAAAGCATTGCGAAATTCATTAATGTATCGTAAAATAAGGTCGATGCTTGCTCGACCACGGTGTCTATGATTACTGTATTTTAAAGGATAATTTGCTTAAAAATTAAGGCCATATTTTTTTTACATATTCGGGCTGAGAATCGCGAGATGAGTGCCCCCCTGAAATATTTCAGTCCGATTCGATTTCATGCTGTATGTATGTCAAATCTTGCAAGCTAAATTAAAACTCATTCTATGGAGTACAAATTTCACATATTAATGTGCATTTTATTGATAATGGTGACCTTATACTGCACTCAGAGTCAGTTCCAGATGAAAATATGTCTCAACAGCCAACAGTACAAAAACAAATGTTTTTAAGTTGTTTTTTAAAATATTTTTTAAGTATTAATTTATTTCATGAAACGAATAATAGCTTGTCGTTTATCGAATCTAGTGCGGCAGATCATTGGCTCACGATGCTTACCTGGCTATAACCTCGGTGAATCCTGATTTAGCGTTTGAATATTAAAATGGGGGTGAAAAATTAATCACTCAGATTTGCATTTAATCGATGCGAAATCGACCTTTAGGAAGCAATTTTAAATATCTTCAACGTTTCCGATATTGTAATGAATTCATTACCGATGGAGAGAGGATTCTTAATAAATATTAATTCAAAATCTATGGTTTAATGAAAATTTGAACTGATAAAATTAGGTAATAAATTTGTCTATGATAAGTGTTCTCCGTCTTTTTTTTTTTTTTTACTTAAAATAAGTTAATGCTTGACCACAATCCCACCTGATGGTAAGTGGAGATGTGGTCCAGGGTGGTGAGCGCACTAACTTAATAGAAGCCTATTCACTCTTTTTTTGAAGTCATCCACGTTATAGGTGGGCGGGAACGCAGACGCAGGCAAGCTGTTCCAATCCTTAGCGGTGCGCATAATGAATGACGATGTAAACCGCGACGTCCGTACCCGCGGGATATCAACGACGTAAGGGTGGATACCCGCCGTGCGTCGTGTCGTTCGGTGGTGGAACGGGGAAGGGGGAATCAATTCAAATAATTCCTGCGCACACTCACCAAAATGTGCCCTATAGAAAACCGAGAGGCTGGCTACTCTGCGCCTGTGCTTGAGACTTTGCAAACTGGTCTCAACCAGATCTGGGTCACCAATGAGCCTCTTCGCACGCCTCTCCATCGAATCCAAAGCAGAAAGGTGACATTTGGCTGCACCTGCCCAAATGTGAGAACAGTACTCCACACATGGCCGAACCTGAGCTTTGTACAAGGTTAAAAGTTGCCTCGGTGTGAAGTACCGCCGCACCTTCGCAAGGACGCCAAGTTTCCTTGCACCTGCTTTAGCTTTGGATTCGATGAACTGCCCAAAGTTGAGCTTGGAGGATATCTCAACTCCTAACAACTGAAGGCAGTCGGTATAGTCCAAGGACACATTCTGGAAAGTAGGAGCCAAGGTGAGCGGGCTCCTTTTAGCGGTGAAGAGACACGTCTGTGTTTTAGTGGCGTTGAATCTCACAAGATTGGCTTCGCCCCACTCGGACACAGCCCGCAGTGTGAGATTCACACGTTCCACCATGGCCTCTCTTTCCGACTGAATTTCTGATAAAAGTGTTACCAAAGTTAAATGCGTATTATTGTTTGTCTAAAAAAGCAAAGCAAAGCAACCACCCATAATTGTCCCACTGCTGGGCTCGGGGTCTCCTCTTACAATGTAAGGGGTACAGGCCATAGTCTACCACGCTGGCCAAGTGCGGATTGGTAGACTTCACACACCTTTGAAAACTTTATGGAGAACTTTCAGGTGTGCAGGTTTCCTCACGATGTTTTCCTTCACCGAAGCAAGTGATAATTAACTTTGTAATACGCACATAATGTTTGAAAATTACAGGTGCGTGCCAGGATTTGAAGTCGGGCCCCCAGGTTCGGGAGACCAACGTTCTAACCGCTAGGCTATCACTGCTTATATTGTTTGTCTATTTCATATAAAATATATTTATTGCAATCATTTTGTTTGATCGTTTGCGCGACTTTTACGAGACCTGAAATAGAACGTCCCTTTCCTTAGTAAAACAGACTAGAATCTAGATTGAAGCAAGACTATCAATCGAATATACTTATTATGACGGTAACAAATAACAAGGCATCGACATAGGATTATAGATTTTTATTTCTTACACAAAACATAAAGTTTTACTTATAATGAAATCCAATGTATTATAACTAAACAGTAAACAGGTCTAACGTTAGTTCATTAAACATAGCTAGAGGATGTTATGGAAAGTTTTGACAGTTCAAAAAATAAGTAGTTTTCGAGATACTAAAATACATACCTACATGTATTGACTATCCGTGTGGCGTAATGGCACGGTGCGGTAGCCTGATCACCGTGCCAAGGGACTTGGGTTCATTTCCCAGCGAGGCGGAAATTTCAATAATGAGTTTGAACTTCTATTCTTGGTCTAAGTGTGTGTATTCTTGTTTATGTATTGTCCATGGTATTTATTTAATTTAAACCTTACTCCCCACTAATAAAGTCAATTCTCCCTTGTCCACAGCACCCCCCAACGCAGTGGAGATCGTGAACCATCCTCACAACTCGAAGCTGGAGGTGAAGGAGGGTGAAGACGTGGTGCTGGAGTGCCAAGCCCGGAACGCCAAGCCTGCAGCCAAGATCATCTGGTACCGGGGGAACGTTGAGCTGCGGGGGGATAAAGGTAACGGAAGTTGATAATTATACTATCTCTTGCAAGGACACAGATTACCCCCAATAGATACCGCATACAAGGCAACTGACGCGCGCCAACACGTACGTGCATTTGCATGTTCACGACATTAGTTTCGACCAATACTAACTCGTCAAGTCCAAGTATGAATTAGAAATATCAAATCACAGCGAGTTTTTGTCCCCCGCAAGCCGCGCCTTCTGTCAAATTTTGTGAGTTCAAACTCTAAGAAAATTTCACTTATGCAGTATCTATTAGGGGTAATTATCTGTGTGCAAGGATTATACACGAAAGGTCAAACACGCATAATGTCAAACTATCAAAATCTCCAAATAATTAAATGTCAAACTCGTAAATTGTCAGAGATGACATTATGATATTAAAATCGTAAATAATCGACATTATTTGACAGTGACATTATGCGTATTTGACATTTCCCGTATAATCCTCTTAGTCCTCTTACACATCCGCACTGAATTATTAATCTAACTCTTTTTCAATGCAAATGAGTACTCACAATTTTTGGATTTTGACCCAGACCCTGGATCTTGGTCATCGCAGGGTTTGTATATTATAAATTATGTTATAAATACAGTGTTAAATACATATTTTATAAAATAAAATAGAACATCCTTTAATGCCAATGAAATCATCCTTCGACACGTCAAATTACGGTCCAATTTCGAACGCAGAAGTCTCTAGTCCATCTATATAAAAGCACCCACAACATATCACGATACGATACAGAAGCAACAGATCGCCGAATAGAATTTTTAATTTGATCCCCTCGATTTATTGCACGGGATAAGTCGATAGGATTACCCGCTGCGGACGTGTTCTGAACCGACGCAAAAAAACGCCCTCTACCGTCGGTTTTTGTTTACTTTTGGATTTCTCTATTTCCATGCGAGAGTGTACGGTATGATTTTATTGAGAAGCTGAAAAGTTTCCATATTCTCATTAGTATGTATATTTAATATTTAGTATGTATTTTATTATTTTTAAAATGTCTATTTATTTATTTATTTATTTAATCTTTATTGACTATAATACAGGATTAAGGTACAAATGGCGAGCTTAATGCTTAATGCATTCTCTGCCAGCTAACCATTAGGCCAAACAGAAACACACGATGAGCGGTATTATAAGCACAGAGAAAGAAAAGAAAACATAAATAAAAATTATAAAAAAAAAATAACTACCTACAAGACTATTTCCTTGTGTTAAAAAAGTGCCCTCAAATTGAAAGGCGTAAGGAGAAATATGGTTAAGTTATGTTGATTTTTGTGACATGCATTGCTTCTATGCCTTATAAAAACAGTACTAGGTGTAACGTTTTACAGTGACCTGTCAACACTTTCAGCATCAAAATAATATAAATATAAAAACCGTTCAGTTACAAATAACAGATTAATAAAATCTTTTAACAACTGACGCGGATAAACTTTGTAATGCGAGTGTAGTTAAACGGGGAATTTCGGAGATTTTTCGGATATATTGGCAGCCGTCAACGTCACTCACCAATATTGGAGTTTGTGTCGTAGGGATAATTCCGCTAGAAGAGATTTGAACATTACAACCATTATGTAATAAAATACATAATTTTATTTTGAAGCGCTCATAGCCTAGCGGCTTGCGATTCTAATGATCGACAAAGTTAAACAACAGCGGGCGCGGTCGGTAGTTGGATGGGTGACCGCTAGTGGCAAAAATTTCGTGAGTGTTTCCGTGCTTCGGAGGGTACGTAAAGCCGTCGGTCCCGGTTGTTATCGTCGTTAATCCATGCCGAAGGCCCTCGGCACATAAAAACTTTTGACACTTGCGTTGGCCACTAACCCCTCCACCAATCCGCACTGGAGCAGCGTGGTGGATGCTCTAGGCCTCCTTAAGGGGAGCGGCCCGTGCTCAGTAGTGGGCCATTAATGGGTTGAAGCCAGCCAGCCCGCCATATATTTTTATCCGTTATTTCTTCAATATTTGGTATTTAAGCTTGGAAATTCCTTTGCAATTACTGTGTGTAATAAAGCCGTAAAAATTGGTAGAAACCATGCCAGCTGAGAGTTCTGGGCAGACATTTGTCATTGTGATGACTGTTTATTTATGTCTGAAAATATTAGAATCAAACCAGTCTCCTCTTACCTCTTGCTTAACTTCTAACTCTTGCCTTACTCTTTTTGACGTCATAAATAAAAACCAGTTAACCGATTTATTTATAACTGTATCATGACACATCTAGTAAGTATACTTTATATCGACGTAACACTCGTTCTAGTGATGCGACTAACGAATATCGACTTCTAATATATCGAGCAATGAAAACCGGTAAAGCGTGAACGAAATGCGAAGGGATCGGGCCGATGGCATTTTTCTATTAATATTACGATATCGTGTCTTACCCTGCCCGGGTACATTATGTAACATAATTTTAGTTTTATCGCCGTGCGAGTCAAATATGATGGATGGGGAAAATGATGGAGTGTTTTTGTGATTTTTGACTTTTAGGGATTCCTACCTTTTAATATAAAAAATATCAAGATTCCTTTTTGTGCGTATGGGAAACGGGTAAAAGGCTTAAGGTATATGATAGTTCAATAGATATCGTATTCAAGGGTTATTTGTAAGTATTTTTAATGTTTGATGAAAAACCTTTTATTTTCTTACAAGTTTTTCTTGGTGTATGTGTATTATTACCTTAATACTTGATTATTATTTTTTTGCAATTTTTAGCAATTTATATGTAATGTAACTATATAAATAATTTTATAGAATTTCGCGGTCCTATCGCGTCATCTTGTCAATGTTAATTGAATTTCTTATAGTTTCTTTTTACTACAGATATGAATGAAGTTTATTTTCAGCCTACAACGAAGCATGATGATATAAATTAAAAACTGCCAGATGTAATTTCGCTCGTAATTTTAACTGCTCGTTTTGCTAGTAAAATTTAAAAAATAATAAAAATAAATTAAAACAAACCATGTTTAAAGTAAATAGATGCTACTTTATACAAGTGAAAGCAGTGGGGCCGAGCTGCATAAACTCACGAGAAATATAAATTTTAATGAAAATTACATACGTAATCTCGCTTTTGAGTTGTACCGAAAACCGTGAACAATGTGGTGAGCCATTTGAAAGGAATTCCCTTTCATTAAAAAATTGGGGCAAAACGTGGTTCCGGACGTGGTGGGAAAGTTGGTTTTGAATTTAAGCAGAAATGGGCTGAGCAAGGAATTTATGTTTTTTATTATTATTATTTGTATGTGCATTGTGCATCTTAAATTCAAGCCAACCTCTGCAGGTTCATTCTACATAATAACAGATGAGACTGTTCTATTGACCCGTGTTCATCAGGGAAATCGTGAGCTTCTCCATTCAAAAATATATCTGAAAAAGATAATTGAAAAATATTGCCTTGCAAGTCGGTGATACCATGATATGAAATGAAAACTGCACTGTGCAATAATGACATAATCCTATATCGAACTTTCAAAAGTTCATCACTAATTAATACTGGCAATCAACAACGAATCCTTTTCAAAATAATTGCAATTCTCGTTTAAAAAAAGTACACTAGTGATGCGCGCGGTTTGAAAAACTCGATATCGCCTACACCAACACGACGATTGTTTACCAATTGAATCAAAAACCTGCTTAATTAATAAACGAGGTACACGTAGACATTTGATTCGAACCCAAGCCAATTAGTGATTGACTTGCCAATTATCGACATTCAGCGAAACCGGGTATCAAATATAATGAGAGAATTAAGCGCAAAAGTACGATTTCGGTCGCATTGAAATATTATTTGGGGACGTTCGCTTCGCTTGAATAATCTTTAATTTGCAATATAGTTCTCTTCTGGGCTACGATTTATTGAACTGAAATCTGGTAAAAGTGCAACGGGATAATCGGTACAGCAATTTGGAATATTAAACCGCCCTTTGAAATGACGTATATTTTAGTACTTTCTGTTCCATAAAACAGTTTGACAAGTCGATTGATGTCGCTAACACCGTGTCCTACGTGGGCGACTCAAAGCGAACGCGATCGCGAAGCGATCCGGTGCGATTTCAGAGCGATGCGGCGCGATGCGGCGGCTCTGTCCTACGTGCACGCGAATCGTCCCTTCACCGCCACTGACATCCGCCGCGTCGCTGAAGTTCGCGCGAAAATATCAAACCAACTGATCGCGTTCGCGTCAAATCGCGCCGCGCCGCAGCGCACTCTACGTGCGTTTTGTAACGCCGTGTCCTACGTGGGCGACTCAACGCGAACGCGATTGCGAAGCGATCCGGTGCGATTTCAGTGCGATGCGGTGCGATGCGGCGACTCTGTCCTACGTGCGCACGAATCGTCCCTTCACCGCCAGTGACATCCACCGCGCCGCTGAAGTTCGCGCGAAAATATCAAACCAACTGATCGCGTTCGCGTCAAATCGCGCCGCGCCGCAGCGCACTCTACGTGCGTTTTGTAACGTAGGACACTTCAACACATTTCAACTGTTTGTTGTTTTCGCATCGCGCCGCGTCGCTTCGCGTTCGCGTTGAGTCGCCCACGTAGGACACGGCGTAACGTAGGACACCTCAATACATTTCAACTGTTTGTTGTTTTCGCATCGCGCCGCGTCGCTTCGCGTTCGCGTTGAGTCGCCCACGTAGGACACGGCGTAAACCCAAACAGTAACCTTAAAGTAAAAGTCATTAGTTTATTGTCAGACAGACCGTACCCGAAAGTTACTCATAATATTCGGTTATTTGTCTGCCAGTTCTTACTAGGTTAGCATGGTGGAATGGTTCACCTTATTTATGATATATTTTGAAGTATTTAGTATAGTATATAATCCTATCATTGTCCAGCTGCATTTTCTCGAATAGTAAGGAAATATAATCTTCGATTTTGATACATGTACCTATCATGAGTAAGCAAAAAATATAGGTGTGCAGACCTAAAAAATACCAGTGGCTAAGCAGTGCCCTACTCCCTAATAAATACGAGACCAGTATGGTATGTTAACCTTAGCTTTTGACTCAAAAAGGCCCGTCTGCAAAAGCCTGCTTATAGCGAATTAAATCAGTATTTACCTACCTATTTCGGATTGAAATTAAAAAACTCCCAGATGTTTAACAATAAATTCTAATTCAGGTACTAACAAGAAAAGAAAGCCCGTAAACCCTCCCCCTCTCCCTCTCCCGGATCGTTAGGTGCGAGATTGAAAAAGCTCGCTGGAACGCGAACTTCCGATTTAGCACCTCTCAAATACACTGTGGTTTCTATTTAGGATCTCTCAAAAAACGTAGCTAGTTCCAGGAATGTCTATTCGTGAATTGTTTTATGCGCATTTT
>CAWVQL010000110.1:0-29101 GCA_963932265.1 Thymelicus lineola | reverse complement strand
GGCCCACGACTCAATTGCCGACCTACGTCATTCGTGTCAATTGCAATCAACCGACGTAAAGAACATACTTCTGGGTTAGCCCGGGGCCATTCCATGGAATCTCGGAATATTGACAGTTGGAAGTTGCAGGAAATCAGAGTCAAACTTAATGCTTGTCTAAGATGCTTGCCCGTGAAGTTTAACGTAGAATAGACAAAACATATTATTACAAACATAGATGACGAGTTGGTGTTAGAACGAAGACATGCGTAGACAACCTTTATTGAAAAAGAAATAAATTTGGTAAAATTAGGTCAAAGAACTCTGTATTAGTTGAATTAAGATTCATACACAAATACACAAGACACTTTTAAAATACAAAGTATCATTATGGTCTAACTGTGTGCTAAAGTTCATGAAAATCCGTTTTGTAGTTTTGATAAACAACAAATATCGTTACAAACTTTCATACTTAGAATACTTCCTAGTTTTTGAGCTTCCCTAGGCACAGTTAGGTACATAGCTAATAGATCACTTATCTGTCAACCACACCCGTTTCTGAACTCGGCCAATCACTTAAGTTATTCTTTATTGAACCTTACACAAGTAATGGAACAAAAGGAAACAAAAAAAAAAACAAACAAAAACAACAACAACAAAACAAAAGTTACTCTAGATATGTCGTACATAGTCAAATTAAAAATAAAATTATTGCATAAAAATTAAAAACTTAAAAACTATGATGAATTTCCAATTTAACAATATTATTTCAGGTCAAATATAAAATATTAATATTAAAAGTAATAAAGATCATTAATGTTACAGTGTTATGGGTCTCTGATAATGTCCCGAGCAATCCTGACCCGCATCACGCGTCAATTGCGATCAAGCGCCGTCAGTGGCACATGTACAGTGATTTATTTACACCCAGATTTAACCCTCTCAGAGATAGACGCGCCAAATCCGCTATTATTTATTACAACGGTCATTCTAAACCTTCCACTTCCACCAAATCCTGCGGATTACTCAATGTTGTGGGGCAGTTTTGTGATGAATGTCAGTGTTGACAGTCGTAATTGGAAAAGAATAACTTACGATCGTGTATCACGCTATTCAACTATATTGAAAAACCAATAGATTCAACCAATTAGTTAACGATGCTTCTTTGTTGCCAGTAACTTGATGATCTGTCTTATCATCTGTCAAGCATTGATCAACTCAATAAAACGCCAACGGTGACTAACTGAATGACAATGCACATCCTGGAGTAGTGGATCATGATAGCAGGATAGAAAATGATAGAAAATAGAAACATGACAACTTGTACAGATGTTCTGGTTGGTCCTGGTATAAAGTAGAACTAAGAATTTGGAAAATTAATCATATTATAAATCTGTTAAATAAGGGGTAAAAGTTTGTATAAGAATGAAATTGAAGACTGTTAGAACATACATAAGTTTATGACTGAAGGATGATTGGCATTCTTCAGACATTGTTGTTTAGAACTATCTCGGATAACACGTGAAACAATAAAGGTTTTTAGATCAAACAAACTTCGATCTAACTTAGAGCTGTAAAAAGAGCGTTCGTTCTTAACTCCCGATGTAAAAAGAAAAGTGTTATAAGTTAACAGTCAACAGACTTGTACGTGTGTAGTGTACGTACGCATAGGTACCTACACTATCTCTGTCGAAGAGGTTTTGACGTGGAAACCTTCTGCCTTACTTTGCTTGTTCTAAAAGCTTTGATTAAAACCAACATCCATTTAATTATCAACCTTAACAGCCTAGCATATAGATCGGTATTGCATGAAGGTGCATTACCTCGTCGCAATGCCGTTCTACGGGTTGAGAACACACAGAGAATTTTAAGCCTTAATGTAATGAGATTAAGTTTAGAATTTAATGATTAGTAACTACTGCATAGATATCTGCTCGGCTGGCATTATGCAATGCTGAACAATTAGACGACGTTTATAAAATATCGTGAGGCTGGTTTCACTGGCGTTCACGGTTTTGGACGGATATCACGTTTCTCTCGTGAAAAAGAAGTCATATCCAGGTTGAATACCCTTAGTGACTAGTTAGATTGTTTTTATCTCTGGGAATTACTACTGTGTTTGAAGCAAAGATATTATAAAATTAATGCCAGAGTAAATTGTAATCTCATACATAACACCTATATACATTCATTATAGCGTAATATTATGTATGAGATTTCAATTTACTATATACATCCATAAACAGAATCCCAGAATCCAAAGCCATTATGATGACTGAGTAAATAAACGAAATATTAGAACATGCAGAAAATAATTATGTACAACTAACAAATCTGCCTGTGAAGTGCGAACTATTCACAAAAACCACATGTAAATAGTACACAAAAACTAGCCAAGTGCGTGTAGGATTCCCTAGTTGTATCTAAGTTTATCGACTATTACTCATTTTAACTACTTAATATACTAACATGGCCATGATAGATTTCCTTGTAAATTCATCATATTATAACCTATTTTAGAGAATTTTTTACTTGTCCAACTCCAACCGTTTAGCCAGCATGAGGGAGACATTTAGACTCTTACTAAAATTAGCATTTTAAAGCCAAATATTTTGAAAATGGACACCTAATTCCAAAAATACAACTTTTATAAGAAACATTTTTCTGTTAAATCAATATTTTGCCAAATAAATGTGAAAAATTAAAAATAATATTGTTTTAAGCGTGCCCCTGAAAATGAAATATACATTTTTTCACATGTATAATGTATAGTGTTGTACACTAACCATTCAGTTGGCAAGGTGAGGGCTGACTAGTCTCTTACCAAAATTAGCAATTTAAAGCCGAAAATTTCACAAACAGAGCCTTGAATCGAAAAATGGTATTATGCAGATGCTTGAAAAACCTTTTAAGCAATACCCCTCACTATGTGGTAGACGAGAAAAAAATATCATCCCCACGATACTTATAGGGGAGGTTCCATTTTGACTACGGAATCCTAAAAACTACAGTCTCATAGAAACAAAATGACAGACATTGCGAAACAATAGCTCGTTACCGTGTGGCATAAGTGAAAATAAAATGAAGGATGGAATGAAAATTATCATATTACTATAATCTACTGGAAGATTAAATTATTTCCAAATCTCTTCAGGAATAATATTGTGAATTTGAGACTTGCCGCGTTTTGTTAAAGTATGGTAATTTTCAATTTTTATTAATTATTCTAAACAAAAACTCTCGAAAATAAACGTTTACATAAAGCTAGCCATATACAATCAAGTGTACTTGTCAAGTTTGCAGTTAGACTTGATGTGGCATCCAGTTTGCATGCGATAGCTATAAGGCCAGATAGCCATACCGATGCCATACACCGTAAAGTGTACTTGATCGTGTATGGCCAGCATAAGTAAACAGTGATTTACTAGTGGTTAGATCGTTGGTCTCCCGAACGCAGGGGCCAGAGTTCAAACCCTGGCTCGCACCTCTAATTTTCAAATATTATGTGCGTATTATGAAGTTATTTATCACTTGCTTCGGTGAAGGATAACATCGTGAGGAAACCTGCACAGCTGAGAGTTCTTCATAAATTTCTCAAAGGTGTGTGAAGTCTACCAATCCGCACTTGGCCAGCGTGGTAGCTTGTACCCCTTACATTGTGTGAAAGAAGATCCCGAGCCCAGCAGTGAGACAATTATGGGTTGTTGGTTTGCTTTGCTTTGCAGTTATATAAATGTCTGCTCTGGTAGATAATTCAGTAGCTACTTCTCAAAGACAACGTTATTTTTTTGACATACGAATTACCCTGAACGTCACACTTATTCATTCAGATTGTAGATCGCGTGTAGCTGCCAAGACCTAAAGGGCCAATTGCAAGTATCCATTAGGAAAAGAAAAAAAAGTGAGGGATACTGTGAACGTTATACAATTATGCGAAGCAGCTTCGCTTCTGATGGAGGACTATTATTTTATCCTCACATAAAATTTCAGTCCAACTTCAAAAAGAAGTCACTCGTAGAATCCAACTTGGATGGGCTGCGTTCGGGAAACTGCATCGTCCAAAATAAAGAGTTTATAATTAAGCTATCGAAAGAAAAAAAATTATTTTTCGGAATTTGTTTTTCATGGGTTCAAAGCCGCAAAAAAATGTGAAATCAATGGTGTTTCCCGCCTTCCATCGTCAAAGCTTGAAGCGTGTTAGTAATAAGAGTTAACAGCTGACCGCTCATAACTTAGACAGCTGACCACCGTGTCATCATCATGGTTGTCAGTACTCTGACAACGTATGGCCATTGCTGTTGTCAACTGGATAAAAGAGGCACCATGATTTATGTTTCTTTTTTATTACCTATTTTGTCTTTTTCATACATTGCGCATGCGTTTGTTAGTTGGGTAGTATGAATTAGGTCTTGAGTACAAATTCGGCATGTACCTCTATTTTTTAATATTTGCCTGCTTTTTATTTTTACACAATAAGAACATCGTTGTCAATGATGGAGCAACCGACCACTTGATCTACTTGTTTGATGGTTGTCATGAGGTTTCAGATTGGTTTTCCAGGACATGTTGCAATTCTAGATTGGAAAATTCAATTTTTTTTTTTAATTTATGTTGCCTTGATTAGAAATGTTTCCCGTCCATAATTTTTCAAATTGTTCATTAATTGTGGGGTCCATAGCCACTCTAAACTCCTGCATTTGAGTAGCAAGCTCGTCAATCTGTTCGCCAATGAGTGTCTTGAGCCTTTAATTCGTCACCTACGTTACGCAGTTCGGTTTCTTCGTTAATAATTAACTTCGTTATTAAGATTATAACAAGGTAAATTTCTCAATCCAGTCATTTCACCACTTTAAATCATTTTTTATCGTAAACTATTACTCAAAATAAAAAAAAATATAGAAGAAACCTGAAAATATTTTTTGAATACCTTTTCAGACGTAGTTTTTTTTTTCATTTAGATAATATGACGTCTGGTTGTCGCTGTGGTGAATTTTTATTATTGTATTGTCTTTAGTAACACTCGCAAGGTCAAGAATCGAATCGATTGACGTAAGAATCATCAAAATCGGTCAACACGTTTGATCTCTACAACGCCACATCAGACTGATAAACACATTACCCTCCTTTCCGTCTCGTAGTCGGGTAGTTAGGGGCCTAACAAGGCAAAAAGTGTTTATTTAATTCTCAGTTTGTGATGTTCTAATAGCGAATTCGAGTAAAGTAGCTTATATGTTGTTCTGAAAATAAGTTATAATTACTTTAGAGTTGGAGAACTTTTTGTTTAAACAAATATTAACCCGGTAGTGACAGTTGAAAAAACAAGTATTAAAAATTTTGCAGATGATGACTTATATTTGTTACCTACCTATTTAATGTTATATTTAGTTTATGAAGAAATGTAGAATAATCCCACTTACCAAGTACATCGAATCCAAAAATCTGGAACAGAAAAAATCAATGTAACACTGTGACAATAACACCTGTTACAATTTTTTTAAGACATTATTTTTATTTTTATTGTTATATCCAATGATTTCAAATGGAAGGCCAGGCCCATCTGAATATTTCACTCAAATGTTCTTGATACTGTATGCAAAAACTATCGCCATTTCTCTCTCGCTGTAACGACTGTTTACTTGCAGTCAGCATGTTATATTTTGAGCATTGGTATAATTAGTATTATTAATTCTAAGTCTAATTATTATTATTTATATTGGCATATAAATGTCACATTTTGGGCGAGCGTTGGGCCTGTCCTCTTTTGCTTGTTTATAGGCTAATTACTTAATAATCTTAAGTTAAAATTTAATAAACCCTCGACAGTTTTATTTGCACTAAACATAGCTCAGAACTCTCTCGATTAATTCACCTCTCAAACAAAAAAACAAGATCAAAATCGTTTCATCCGTTTGGGAGCTGCGATGTCACATACAGACATACAGATCCATAGATACACAGATACACAGATACGTCAAACTTATAACAAATATATTGTCAATGTATACAGAAATATTAGGAAAATTCCATCCAATATTTCTTACGACCTTAACTTTTTCCTGGTTTCAAATCAATAATGTGGCCAACCTAATACGAATAGTCATGTAAATAACTCAAATGCGGAACGAAAGAAGCAAGCAGCGGTTTTCGGCCTTCCATATAAAGACAATACGTTCAGTAAGCGAAAAGGTTGAGCATACCTGTCGATTTCAACCATTTAAGTTTGATATCTATCAACCATAACATAAGACTGAGAATCGAACGCTTACAATGCGGTTAGTTTTTCTATTATTTGTCGCGTGTTCGCGTAAAATTATTCGTGTCTGCTAGACGCTATTTTAATCCCATAAACTTTGTTTGTATTACAATGTAGGAGAATCATAAAACCAGGTTGTTTTATGAAAAACATGTTTATTGTTGTTCAGTATTGATGTCAAGTTTTGTGATAAGAGCCCTTGTAGAACAGACCACGACGGTCAGTTTGACGATTGTTTGCTGATGATGTTTTCAATAACTACATTTGAAGCAACAAATTGATGTACCTATTTTGTTGTTAACTAGCATGTACTTTTGCTTCGCTTGCGTTAAACTTTTTTGGATAAAAGGTTTTAACCATTGAAGTATTATTAGTAGCGTATAGAAGCGACACCGCGAACACCATGTATGTCCCAATGCATTGGCGCCACGTGGCTTCAATCTTCAATGGATTCGTTCGATTTTGAAAGGAGAACCGAGGCTCAATTTTGAAAATCGAACCTCCTGGGCGGGACACACTTTTTGTTTGAGATGTTTGTTCTATGGCATTATACTTCAATGGTTTTAACTTTTATTTTTGTGATAAATCTTCAAGAAAAGCGTGAAAATAGAGCTAGTTAGATCTAATTTTTATTTTACGAAGATACTAGGCTGACCATCTTATAGCTCCTACACACCATACTTACCAGTAACATGCCCGGTGGCTTTTAATGCTGCTGGAATAGCCGCATAAGAAGGCCACCGGCAAAGCTTACAATTTTTTGAGTATATTTTAAAGTTAATACTTAATTTACACCTTCATTATAAAGTTTATTTTTATTGATTGTCCTAATTACATGATTAATTTTAAAAAGTTAATTTTGAACACACAGCTCATGGTGTTTTATTTGTCTATCTTTGTAAAGGTAGATTTAAATACTAAAATACACTACTTTACTTACTACTTTATACATTGCCCGAACTAGCCAGGTACACATTGCCTAGGGATTGTATTGAATACCTGCAATATACAGATTTCCGGTAACATAACTATTAAATTCAAATCAAAGCAAAATGTTATTAATGCTCCTATCTTACAGTCAGTATTTAATACCCTTAAAAGTTGAATTCCTCAAAAACTTTTCTAATGTAATCGTCTAGCTAAGCCATAAAATGAATTATAAGACTTAACGGTCTTCATTTAATCCCAGTCAAACATAGAACATCTATAGTTTTCGCATTGCATTGACGCGGAAAAGGCCGTGAAAATGGCTATATTTGGTAAAATTTTAACAAAGAGTTCTGCTAGAAATTAATAAATGTTGGATGGAGCTCTATACAAATGGTTATAACCAGTATTACTTATTACTTACGTTACAAAAATATTTTGAAACAAAACATTGAAATTATTCTAATATCTGGGATACATTTACAAACGATGATTCAGTGTACATACATACATATTAAATGACATACTACCACTTCAAGCAGACTAGGTTATGTTTTTGTTTATGTATGGCGCCGGCCACACAGAAAAGACGCAAGACACGGACTCGTCGCAGTCGCGGCGCCCGTTTAATCTACTTTCATACAAAATGTATGCAGCCGTCGCGACGTAAAACATACAGAAAAGACGGGACGCCGACACGACGCTTTCTCGTCGGCGCCCTATTGGAAAACATACAGAAAGGACAGGACGCGGGCGTGCGTAGGCGCCAGCGGGGGAGCGGAAAGGACGCGGAGAGCAGGTCTCTTAAAACGTAGTGATTAAGTACTCTGTGGCCGGGAAAAGCCCAGTGTGCACCGACCGTCACGCCCGTTCCTTGTCTTTTCTATATGTTTTAACGGCGCCCTGTCTGCGACGGGTCCGAGCCCCGTCTTCGTCTTACGTCTTTTCTGTGTGGCCCGCGCCTATGGGCTTTTCAATGCAGTGTGAGAAAAAAACCAAAAAACTAAAAAAACCGTTTTTTTTACAATTACACGATTCTAAATTTAAATTTATTTTCTATTTTTTAGTTCGATTTTTGATAAAAGCGTGTTTTTTACTTTTTTAACTATCATTCATTTTTTTATTTCTTAGTTTGATTTTTTGAAATGAAATTTCATTTTCTTTCTTTCTTTCTATTAAATTGTCATAGGTCCTCGATAAGTCTACGAAGTTTAAATGAAATCTGACCGTTTGAAGTGGGTCAAAATCAAGTCCAACTCAGTATTACTCAGAATTTTTCATTCGATTCTCCTCTCCCTCTTCTAAGCAAACTTAATTTATATCATAAGGTCATGGGATAAAATCCCATTCTAAAGTGTTTAAAATTAATTACAGAATTTCATACCTGACGGAGACGTATAAGCGAGTGAGTAAAATCTAATTAAAATGTGGAAAATATACAACTTTAATTTTAATTTGTTAGTGGTAATGACTGTTTCCATGTTGTAAGATACTGTTTTGTATTAATATAAATACGAAGTACGGATATAAGGGACGTCAAACTGCCGTCAATGTAAAGTCGAAGCACCTCCCCTACTTATGATGCACTATTGAATGAATTATAATGATACAGACATACTTTTTACTGGAAAACACACGCACGCACACACGCACACACACACACACACGCACACACGCACACACACACAAACACACACAATAATTGAATAGACTATCTATGAAACAAAATAACAATACATTTATTTAATTCGATAATGCTCCAATAAATCTGTGTTTGTTTTGTTTTTGTCGTACGGTGTTTGTTCGCACGACCGATTTTTATGATTTTTTTGTGTGAATAGGGATGTTGACTAATTTTAGGTTTCAATTTTATTTTAGAGATAGAACCTCAATATTCACGAAAAAAATATTATAAAAATAATAATCTTCAATTTAAAAATAAAATTTTAAAATTTTATTTTATTTAATTTTAAATAAAAATTATGAAATTTTTCACCAAAAACGTCACGTGACGTCACTAAACTATATTCAATACTATCGGTCTACTAAGTTTGTTGAATTTCCATATAAAATTGTTCCAATGACGTCATATTCTCAAAATGGCGTTTGAGGTCACGTGACAGTGAGTACACTTTTTAACATTTTAAATTAATGATATTTAATTTATTGTGATTGATTTCAATAAAAGAATCATATTTTAGGCCTTTAAATGTTACCACTAATATTTTAGACATAAATTTATATTAATTTATAATGAGTATCAACATCCCTATTTGGTAGATATGAGAATGGTAGGTTGTAAAGTACCGTTAGGTCATACCGTTAGGTGATTGGAGTATCCCTATTCATAATTTTTTTGGCAAAACAACGTCTGCCGATTCAGCTACTTTGCAATGTTTGCATTTATAAAGAGCTGTCTCTAGTGTAATAACACAGAAATATTTTTTATCTATTCCATGTTTAAAAACTTTGGGAAACCAAAGTATTATGAATATTATTTTATTCCACTGTATTACGTTTCAAAATTGTTACCTATATTATGTACATTACATATCCAAAATAAATAAATTTGACTGACTTTGAAAATGATAATATTTTCGTTGAAATTACCTCGTTCCAAACTCAGTTAACCCGTACGCTTTCATTTATAACATTTTTGTACGAAGTCGTAATTTTCCGCCATTTTCCACAGTTGCCGAGCTTTTTGACCTACATTCGTTTCATTTCGGACCTGTTAGAAAATTGTTTTAAATCAAATATTGCGACTGAAACTGCCTTAATATCTTATTTATATGATGGCATAACAGTCAACATTTGGATAGTCTTAATAAGTATCTCGAGACTCGACTCAATTCTTCTTTCTTCTTCGAAGTTCTTTCTTCTCTTTCAATTAAATTAAATTAAATTTATTGCTATCATGTAAATACAATGCTAACGGAACTTACATAATGTGCCACTTAAAGGCGTTGCAAAATTTTTATAAATATCATATTAGGAAAACTACAATTATATCGACGCTTGAAAAGAAAAATTGACTAAGCGACATTGAGCTAACTTTACAGGAGAGGAGTTTAAATTTGAATTTTTAGAAAAGTTGTTGTATAAGCCACAATATAGATGATAAAATAAGGATTTTAAATCAGTAACAATAACGTCGGTAGGAGGATTACAAAAAAAATATACGATTTTTTTCTAACAATTAACTAACAACTAACTTTAAACTGCTCTCCTGTAAAGTTAGCTCAATGTCGCTGAGTCAATTTTTCCTTTCAAGCGTCGATATGTATATGTCGGCAAGGCCATATTCTACAACGCTTGTCCGATGCAGAAATTGGCATAGTAAGAAATGTCATGAAGAAAAACTAAATATTGAGATTAAGGAATTGTCAGTAATGTAGAACGGATGATGATTGATCACGTAGGGTTGAACTACTTTGGAATATTGATGTGAATGTTAGGAGAACTGTAAATATATCATGGTGCAAAGTAAAAGGAATATCACTGAATAACCAATACTACAGAATACACCTTCTGCTACATATAAAAAACAAAAATAATTATATAACGGACAATTAAATATCTGATGATGTCAGTAAAATTAAGTTAATGTCGACAATAAATTGTAAACCATAATAAAATAACCAACTTGAAATAAGAACACATTTTTAACATTATTATAAATTACAATCAAAATTCGTCATTATAAATATAATTTTATAAAATTTAATAGCCATAGAATAAAACGTTTAATCAAGTTTGTCAATTAAATATTCATATATTGTATAATAACATTTGGCTGTTAATATCTTATACATATTTTTAAATCTGTTTTTAAACCCTACAACATTTAGCTCTTTCATTTTATCTGGTAGATAATTGTATAATTTGTAGGCCATACATTATAAACTTTTTTGATAAAAATTGGTTTTAACGGCTTCGTTTCGCATAAGATAATATTTGTTTTTAGTTTTGCTTGGACATTTCGTATGCTTGATATCAAATAGATGTATATGACTGTATTCTCTTTCACAAATTTTTAAATTCCATATCTAAAATTAGAAAGGCCATAACAATTACCTATATATCCATGCTATTACTGCGGTGTGGCTCGAAGTATGTTCTGTCAACCTTCTCAAAGTAAAAACAATACAACTGAGTTTACGACATAATTGTTATGTGCCTTCCAATTTAAATAATTGTCCATAACAAGACCTAAAAATTTATGATCCTTGTTCAATTATATTTCCACCGTATTAAATTTTTCTGTTTTGTTTTATTTTAATAATAATAATTTTACTTTCATAATTGATTTACGTATATTTAATATATTTATATCTTATTAATACTAAGCTACATATATTTGAGTACTTACAAAATTTGTTCTACTCTTTATATCTCATTTTAACAAATGACTTATCTTCTTTAAATACAGTGTTCTTGAGGTGTCAAAGAGACCGACCGTCTATTGTAGCATAGAGGCTGGCTTTCTGCCATCTAAAATTAAAAATTCTACAGGAAAGTTGGTGCCTAAGCAGAATAAAAGGTACAAAACAGCACAGGTGAAATTTTTCTTTTAGTCGTAGATTGCAAAACATATTACTTTAGGGATTTACACATTTGATTACGAAAATTTAATATGTGTAGGTCGCTCCCACATAATTATAGCGACTTCGGTTTCATATTTAAACGACTTCAAAAAAGGAGTACGTAATCAATTCGACTATCTTTATACTAGAACTTTCAACTGGGTGAACCAATTTTGATGATAATTTTTTCTGATGAGATCTGACGATTAGTTTTTCAGTTATTCCTAATTTTGAAGTTTTTGTCAAGAATTATTACACTTATTTACATACTTAATAGATGTCTTAATAAAGTTTAAAAGAACAGATACTCATATCTGAAGTAGTGTTAATCGGCGAAAGTCAATAAAATCCAGAGCCTTTTGAATCAAATGGATAACCACTGTGTTTTTCAGGTCACTACTTCATCGATTGGGAAGGTTGTATGCTCTTTTACCGAAGTGTCTCAAATTGAGAAACTTTCTTCTCCACCGGTTATTGGTCTTTCAAGCTTTATAGCCAGCCCACTTCAGCCGGGCCTCACAAATAATAATGTCTTAACCAAGACTGAAACTTTACGATCATTTAAAGTATAAGAAACTCTTGAAAGTATTGTGTATTGCACTGCAGTGTTCAAACTAAAAATGGTTTATTTTTACCAAATAATTCCAAATGCTCTTTCCGAAGAAAAGTAAACCCATTTGTGTAGGGGGATAACAAAAGCACCAAGCAAATATACAATTTAACTAAACTGGCGCTCAGCCAAAACTACCTAGGCAGTACATAGAAGGCTAGATACCTACAATGTGTTCACTAAATAGTATGAAAACACTGATAAAAATGATGGATTTGTTCTCTGATGACGTCACGCAAGGCTTTCATCGATGTGCCCAAGTAAACAAACCTTGATGAGTTTTAACAAAATGGTGTATTGTTTTACCATCACTACTAGACAAGCGTTAAAAGTTAAATGAAATAGTAAATTGGAGCATGATGATTTTTATTTAATAATATTTAATGTATTGAATATTTAATGTATTGAACAAAATATTCATTTATAAAATTGTTTAAGAACAAAATGAAATTACGAAATAATCAAGAAATCACCGTTCGGGTAACACCTCGCCCGATCACACTTTTCGTAACGCTCTCGTCATGTATTCACCAACTTAGGTAATCCCCATGTCAAGCGTGCGTAAACAAGTTTTACTTCAAAAATGATACAAAGATCCAATGCTATGTAGTAGCACACATATAAACAAAATTTCCATACGAACAAATCAACTTTTTATTTCTCAGACTTTTCGTGGGTCGTCCTATGTCCCTATCTTCTATCGATTTACCCTTCGCCTTGTGGTCTTGACATCCGTTGATTAGACGGCTGATTCCAATCGTCTCAATTTAATCGGCATCCATCAATATTGATTCCAAGTTACGTCAGAGCCGTATAATCAGGAGCAATGGATTAAGTACTTGTGACCGAAGGGATATTTGAATTTTGATTTTACATTTGGTTTCTTACCTTTACCACTTTCCTTAATTACTGTATCAGCAGTATATTTGAGTATGAATGTTATAAATCATTTGCGAGACAAACATTGTTAGATAAGGCACATAAATTAAACTATCAGAATCTGTTAAATAAGAATGGTTTATTTAACTCTAGCCTAAGTGATAGCCCCTAGTGTTAGCACACAGGTCAATTCCAGATCATTTTTCAGTAGTTTTTGCGTAAAAGAGTAACCAACCATCTACAGTCTACACAAACAAACGTGTTGCGATGTCGTGTCACTATCACAATTATCATGTAATTGTCGACCAAAAGCTTCTGATTTCAATAATATAATTATATGTATCCATGCATCTATTCTATTTACACGTTAGAAGTACCCAGATGACTGAGCTCATCTCGGTTTAGTGTTGCTTAACAACGCCATCTACTGAAGTAGCTTTAGTGTTGCTACTCGCTAATAGATGTCAGGAAGAGTCTATTGTAGCAGTTTTTCATTGCCTCAAAACACGGATTAAACGACGTTTTTTAAAAATGAATCCTAGCTAGATCAATTTATCGCCCCCAAAACATACTTCATAACATAATAAATTTTATAAAAATCGTTGGAGCCCTTTCCGAGACTCCGAGAATGACAAGAATTGTTCGTTTAAAAGTATTATATACGGAGGTGAAAGTGTGTGATTACAGTACTTAATTATTAAGTTACTATCTATTAATTACGATGAGTTAAAAATCAATGCCGTTATACTCGTATAACTAACTACTACAT
Source organism: Thymelicus lineola (assembly GCA_963932265.1). NCBI lineage: Eukaryota > Metazoa > Arthropoda > Insecta > Lepidoptera > Hesperiidae > Thymelicus > Thymelicus lineola. Next base: position 15,098 of record CAWVQL010000110.1, on the reverse strand, counting down.
TAAATCCGATTATCGTAGCTTTTCCATATCCATTAAAGTTCAATGTGGGCATTAGTTCACACGACTGGTTTTTTGACGAGGTAAAAGCGTGTAAAGCAAAAAGCTTTTTGGATTTAAATAATAGTTGTAGGATATATCGGTAAAGTAGCTTTTATATTGAAATATTTTGTAATCACCGATCAATGATATTAAACATGTGTGTGTTGTAGCTCTTTTCGGAACAGATTTTTGGTTGATTTGTAAGGGCATGATGGCGTATCTTCATATATTTTTTTAAACATCATTGTATGCGATTATGAAACGATATTGTGATGAATAGATCTATGATTGGAATAGTCCGTAGAATATAGTGTAGAGGCTAAAAATATACAGATTATAACATATTAAAGAAAATGTATGCGTTTATTTTACACGAGTAACCGCCCTCGCTTTGCTTCGGTTTTCTTTATTTTTTACACCTTGGGTTACATTATTGGAGTTTTATTAAGGATCCCTAATTTTTTTGAAAATGTAATATAGCCTATGTTACTCGGGGATAGTGTAGCTTTCCAACAGTGTAAGAATTTTTCAAATCGGTTCAGTAGTTTCGGAGCCTATTCAATGCAAACAATCAAATCTTTCCTCTTTATATATTAGTATATATTAGTATAGATGTAACGTTGACATCTAAACAATTGTAAGCATAATGTTTATGTTGTCTGTTTTATCAGTATTCTTCTTCAAATCCTTAACTCTGCAAAAAGAGCGAATTTACCAAATATGAAGTTCATTTGGTATATTTTTCCACTTAATTTTTGTAAGAACCCTTTAATATCTTTGGACAGATGTAAGGAGATCATAAAAATAATTTTTTTTTATATATTTTATAAATATAATGAAAAAAATGTTTAATTCTAATTCTAATATCCTTAATAAAACTCCAGTTCGTATTACAATAATTTCATTGTTTTATTTTTTAATCAATAGTGACTATAATATGTGGCAGTCTTTATTATATTATGAAGTGTTTCCCACCATGTTAAAACAATGTATTATTATTCCATATGTATTATTCCATATGTTTTATTTAGTAGGTATTATGTGCGTATTAGAAGTTAATTATATCACTTGCTTCGGTGAAGGAAAACATCGTGAGGAAACCTGCACACCGGAGAGTTCTCCATAAAGTTCTCGAAGGTGTGTGAAGTCTACCAATCCGCACTTGGCCAGCGTGGTAGACTATGGCCTATACCCCTCACATTGTGAGAGGAGACCCCGAGCCCAGCAGTGGGACAATTATGGGTTGTTGCTTTGCTTTGCTTTTTTTTTTATTTAGTCAAGAAGAAGAAAAGTATAGTTAACTAATTCTTCCTCATGATAAACCCACACTGTAATACCTTATGTAGGTACGCCTATACCCAATTTATATTCTTGCTGTTTTCTTGCTACTGCTGGGTTGCCTGGAAGAAATCGCTACATAGCGATAAGGTCGCCCATTGTTTTGTATTCTTTTTTTCTTGTGCTCTTATGTATATTATTGTATGGTATACAAACAATAAAGTGTTAAATAAATAAATAAATAAAATTTGCCAAAAGGGTAGCAGCATAACAAGCACAGGGCATAAAAACAATAATTTAGATTTAACCCTTTCGACAACTACCCCTCTCTTCCCCTTCCCTGTCATTACCTGCTATCACCGTTTGAATTAATCGTCGACGCTTGTCGCTTCGTTACCGAATGACGAATAATGAGCATTAATCACGTCCATGTTTTCATTAATTAGAGCGGCTTCCACTACTATTGCTATCTCTTTTTATCTTCATTTACGTCCAACATGGAACAAAATATGAGAGTAAATGCTTATTTATACTTTCAAAAAAATCTAGAAATAAAATAATGATTAATTTCTTAATCTTTTCGGAGCTTCATTCGAGGTAGATTCGATTAATCAGAAATAAGAAATAAGACTTAAAGTACAAAGTGCAGAGGAGGAAGATTTTTCGCAGCTAGACCGTGTTCATCGAAGCAGTGAAAAGATGCTTATAATTGCGAAGCATACTTCACGTGACTGTTTTCATTGCACTGAACAAATATGAGACATAAGTATTCAATAATGACTACTCGAACGTCTTCACGGTAACCGGACACAAGATATGTAAATAACATATTCAGTTGTTTGCTCAGAACAAATAATCTCCTCTTACTCTTGTCTAGTCTCCGTTTTGGTGGAGCCATGCTCGACAATAGCAATAAAAAATGGAAAAAGACTCATCCCAAATAGAATCAAATTCTGCAAATACTGCTATCAAAGTTGGCATAATTAATTTTAGATATAAAGGTAAATTAGATAAAAGATAAGCAGATGTAAAATTATTTTATCTTTGTTTGCAAATCCACTTGAGATTTGAGGCTAGCCGTAAAAACGTACGCGCTCATGCTTCTTTATGGCTTACGTCAGACGTAATAGATTTTGTAGACAAAAGTTACTATAATGTGTTTTGTGACAAAAGTAAAAGGATTATAAGAGTTGATTTCGCTATTCGGGTACCAAATCACCTTTTTAAGGAAATAGCTGACAGTCAATCTAACGATCCAACGGATGGAACCTACACCTGATGGAACACCAAAGGCATCACTGATGCACTGCCGGCCAAGATACAGAGAGGAAATAGAAGACTAAATACGAATCGTACGTACCCGTTGTATTTTATAAAAAGCATAAATGTTGACCAGTTTAAATCATTTTTTATGTACCGAGCACGAGATTTACGGAACAAAAGACACTTAGTAACAATGTCGAAGAGTGTCGATAGAGTTGTAAATTGGCGTGACATACTCGTCCACGGTTGACGAAAGTACAGTCGGCAAAAGAATTAGGTATGCAGGACATGAAACAAAAACTTTAAATCGTAAAAATGACTGACAATATTTTATAAACTTACAGACCAGGTACTTTTTCTATGATACATTATAATTATACAAAAACTTTTACTATTACTCTTTTACTAAGTTTTTCAGTGTATTTTTTTTTTATAAAATAAAAGTAGCCTAAGTTATTCCTTGTTATATTAGCTATTCGCCAGTGAAACTTCCGTCAAAATCGGTCCAGCCATTTCAGAGATTAGCCGAAACAAACAGATAGACAAAAATTTAAAAAAATATTGTTTTGGTATAATTATGTACCGTGTATACATCCAAATGCACTTAGTAAATAGCGGTTATTTTAATATTGCAAACAGAAACTCCAATTTTATTTATTTGTATAGTTATAGATGAACTAGCTGTTACCCGCGACTTCGTACGCCGAAAATAAAGATCCCTTCAGTATAAAACATGTTTTTCATAAATTGACAGCAAACTTGTCCATACTATAAAGAGAGGAGACCCGTGCCTTGTAATAGTCCATTATGGGTTGAAGTTAAAACACCTACACTTAGTACATATCGACGATGGAAAGGCAAAATGTATTATCCGCCATTTAGTAAAATGACCAGGAGAGACGATTAAAGTTTTAGAAAATTCATAACTTTTAAAGTATTGAAGATATCTCTATGAAATTTAAGTGAATAGTAATAAAATTTATAACAAATGCATACATGTAATAAAAAATAACGTATGTCTAATATTTGTATTAATTTATGGAGTTTATACAAAATACCAAAAAATCTCAGATAGGTAAAATCAGTTTATATCCAAATATTATATCCAAAAAATTTCAAGCAGTGTTTTATATCCAAAATATAATATAAATATTTTCTAGTAAATTGTTTTATATCCAAATAAATGTGATATTGCTATCGAGTAAAATGACTTAAAAACACATCCAATCATGACCAGAGAGAGGTAAACGCTTTTATGTAACTTCTTCATATCTATGCAAACCTGGAAAAACAGTTCTACAGACATCATTGTATTCGAACAAAGAGGGCCAAGTGGTTTAACCATACACTTAAATATAATTTAGGCCACAAACTAAACTTTCCATAACTTAATAAAATCCTGAAAATTGTAAAAAAATTAAAATCATCCATCCAATCCATCCATCAGCCTTTGAAGGTCCACTGCTGGACATAGGCCTCCCCTAACTTGCGCCACTCTGACCGGTCCTGAGCCTTCTGAATCCAGCAGATGCCAGCTGTCTTCTTCAGGTCGTTAGTCCACCTGGTCGGGGAGCGTCCTATGCTCCTTTTTCCGAGACGTGGGCGCCATTCGAGGACCTTTCTTCCCCAACTGTTAGCGGTCCTTCGCACTATGTGGCCAGCTCATTGCCACTTCAGCCGGCTAATTCTTTGAGCTATGTCGGTTACCCTTGTTCGTCTACGGATCTTCTCATTTCTGATGCGATCACGTAGTGAAATACCGAGCATAGCCCTCTCCATAGCCCGCTGCGCTACTCTGAGCTTGTGGATTAGGCCAATAGTAAAGCACGACGTCTCGGATCCGTATGTCATCACTGGCAACACACACTGCTCGAACGCCTTCGACTTCAGGTACTGAGGTAGTGTTTTGGACGACAAGATATGACGCAGTTTCCCGAACGCAGCCCATCCGAGTTGGATTCTACGAGTGACTTCTTTCTCGAAGTTGGACTTACCCATCTGAATCACTTGTCCCAGGTAATTGTTTTCGTCTACAACTTCGAGAGCAGCGCCATCAACAACAACCGGTACGGGTGTGACATGGACATTCGACATGATTTTCGTCTTGTCCATGTTCATCTTAAGACCCATCCGTTGTGAGGCGCTGTTCAAGTCCCCGAGCATTGTATCAAGTTCTTCCAAGGAACCCGCCAGGATGACTATATCATCGGCATATCGCAGGTGTGTGATGTATTCGCCATTGATGTTAATGCCCCGTCGTTTCCTCTCCATCTGCTTGAACACGTCTTCCAACGCAGCGGTGAACAGTTTCGGGGATATGACATCCCCTTGTCACTAAGAGACAAAAAAAAATTAAAAATGAAGGTAAATGTTTTACTAAAATTATATTTATCAAAAAGTTACTGATTAAAAGGTTATAATGGTAAGGACGGAAAATCAAAACAATTAATTCAACAATAAACAACACGTAACTAAACAATCCATCCATCAGTCCTTGAAGGTCCACTGCTGGACATAGGCGTCCCCAAACTTGCACCACTCTGACCGGTCCTGAGCCTTCTGAATCCAGCGGATGCCCGATGTCTTCATCTGGTCGTCAGTCCACCTGGTCGGGGGACGTCCTATGCTCCTTTTTCCGAGATGTGGGCACCATTCGAAGACCTTTCTTCCCCAATGATTATCGGTCCTTCGCACTATGTGGCCAGCCCATTGCCACTTCAGCCGGCTAATTGTTTGAGCTATGTTGGTTACTCTTGTTCGTCTACGGATCTTATTTCTGATGCGATCACCTTGAGAAATACCGAGCATAGCCCTTTCCATAGCCTGCTGCGCTACTCTGAGCTTATGGATTAGGCCAATAGTAAAGCACCACGTCTCGGATCCGTATATCATCACTGGCAACACACACTGCTCGAACACCTTCGACTTCAGGCTCTGAGGTAGTGTTTTGGACGATAAGATATGACGCAGTTTCCCGAATGCAGCCCGGGTTGGATTCTACGAGTGACTTCTTTCTCAAAGTTGGACTTACCCATCTGGATCACTTGTCCCAGGTAATTGTATTCGTCTTCAACTTCGAGAGCAGCGCCGTCAATAACAACCGGTACGGGTGTGACATGGACATTCGACATAACCTTCGTCTTGTCCATGTTCATCTTAAGACCCATCCGTTGTGAGGCGCTGTTCAAGTACCCGAGCATTATACCAAGTTCTTCCAGGGAGCCCGCCCGGATGACTATATAATCGGCATATCGCAGGTGTGTGATGTATTCGCCCTTGATAAAATAAATAAAAAAAACATGAGAGGTGTCAAGGGACACCCGGATGGAACGAAGTTCCTTTCGATTTATATATTGTTTTGTTGTACAGCGCCATCTTTGTAAAACTCTCTGAATCACTTCAAAAAAGTGTCGTCATTCGTAAGAATCAAAAAGTGTCGTAATTTTCTGTCTAGCCCCCTTTCACAACGCCCGATAAGGAACTTCGTTCCAATAACGCGTTTAGGAGGTTGAGTTGAGGAGAGATGTAGGTTCTCTCTGCGTATTCTACCGTCTGTATAATGGGGAATGTTCTGAAGAACTGTTTGGCTTACTACCTGCAGTTCATTTTCTTCACCGCACACAGCGTACCAGGTTCCATCAACACTGTCTGGATACTTGGCGTTCATCCACAGTCCGGTTCTTACGTCATTTTCTACCTCGCACGTGTAAACTGTGGAACAAACTACCTGCATCGGTGTTCCCTCTAAGCTATGACATAGGGTCCTTCAAGAAGCGGGTCTATCGTCATCTTCTTGGCCGGCAACGCGTTGGTGACGCCCCTGGTGTTGCTAATGTCCATGGGCGGCGGTGATCACTTACCATCAGGTGACCCGTCTGCTCGTTTGCCTGCTCAAAGCATAAGAAAAAATAACGCTTCACACTCATAGCCCCACACTAGGATTCCCTGTGTCGTGGGTGCCATGGACAACACACAAGACAAGGACATTTACGCCCAGACCGAGAACAGAAATTCAAACTCATCATTCAAATTTCCGCCTCGCTGGGAATCGAACCCAGAACCCTTGGCGCGGCGATCCGGCATGGTGACCATTGCGCCACACGGGTCGTCAAACACCCACGGGACTTCAATACTTCTATATACCGGTACTCGATCCGGCACCGCTGGGGAGAATTTAGTACTGTCCAGGTCTCGATAGAATCAAAGGCTTTCTCATAGTCCACATAGGCAACACATAGCGGCTGATTACCTCGGTCTTCTGTATAATCTGCCACAGTGTGTGTATGTGGTCTATAGTACTGTAGCCTTTTCGGAATCCTGCTTGTTCGGGAGGCTGAAAGTCATCAAGCCTGCGTGCAATGCGATTTGTGAGCAGCCTCGGAAACAGCTTATAAACGTGGCTCAGAAGTGCAATGGGCCTGTAGTTCTTCAAAAGGGCTTTATCGCCCTTCTTGAAGAACAGCGTCACCACACTTCTGCCCCACGCTTCCGGGGTAGTTCCAGTGTTGATGACGGAATCGAATAGTTTTTGGAGCGCCACTAGAAGGGGTTTTCCTTCAGCTCTTAGAAGCTCGGTTGTGATTCCGTCATCTCCCGGTGTCTTATTGTTCTTAAGTTATTTGAGAGCCTCTCTAAACTCATACAGGCTAACGTCCGGGATATCCTCTGTGTAGTGTTGGGTCGGTTTAGCTCGCTTGTCGCTCTCCTCGCGAGGAGATAGAGCTTGAGAGGAGGCATACAACCGTCCGTAGTATCTCTCAATTTCGTACTTCAGTGCCGAACTCGGTCTTCAACCTCGTAAGCTGACCTTGCCCAGTAGATAGATCCTTGGCGAACACTTTTGAGCCCTGGCGCTAAACAATAACTTATCTAAAATACTTAAATAATGGTGAATCGCGAGGTTTGACAACGGCACGAAGTGCGCGTAACCATCCTCTCCGACACAAGAAGGGTGACTGAAGCGCCTGCGTATCAGCCCGTACTTAAATATTACCATCTGACTTACTCGCAATTTCCTTTAATTTGTATGGTTTAACCATAATTTTTTGTATGCAATAAAAAATTGTAAAGTAGTTTAATGCCAAAAATGAAACTAGTACAGTCAGTTTAAATGCACATATTATTTGTGAAAAAAACAAGTAAATTTGTTTTATTGTATTAAAATAGGTTCTAGAAAGAACAATAAAACGACTCAACGCATAATGTTACCTTATTTTGGATAGGTAAAATGTATTATCTTGGAAACAATAGCATTTTAGAATACAGTAAAATGTATTAACTTACAATGACTAACATTTAAAATCGGAGTAAAATGTTTTAATTCTATTGATGAAGAAAAATCAAGTTGGGTATTATGTATCAATTACAAAAATGATAATATTATAATTTGGTAAATTGTTTTAACATTTAAATTTAGTTAAAGTCAAGCAAGGCAAAGTAACATAAGGTAAAATTTTTAGTTGAGATGTGTTTTAATGACAAAATCCACTATTTACTGTGGAGTTAAAACACAAAAAAATATGAAAAACTTCAAAAACACTGGTGTATTAATGACCATAAAAGTCTTCAGATCGAGCTGAAACTAGGACCATTCGAAAGAGAAAATTCTCCCGATTCCAACGATGTATATAACTCGATATCGCCTAAAATGGCGGTTAATACATTATGCCTTTCCACCGTCGATATATCGTATTATGTAAATGAGTAAAATATTAAACAAATCTTTAGTGTTGATAATGAAATGATAACTACGATCTGATATTGTAGCGTGATTGGTAGTCAGCAAGATACTAAACTCTTCACCAATTTTACAGCAAAAGTGACATGTTCTTAGAACCCATTAATTACCCATCGGGAGAAGAATTCATAGCCCGGGCGCAGCGGCTTGTGTCGGTTCTAATAGTAATCGATGAAGTTAAACAATAGCGAGTGCGGTCGGTAGTTGGATAGGTGACCGCTAGTGGCAAAAAATTCTTGAGCTCTCCGAGCTTCGGAGGGCACGTAAGGCTGTCGGTCCCGGTTGTTGTCGTAAGGTAACAGTCGTTATGACATATTGAAGGTCCTCGCCCGGCGTAATGACTTCCGACACTTGGGTTGATTTCTAATCCCTCCATCAATCCACACTGGAGCAAAGTGGTGGAGTATGCTCTAGGCGTCCTCAAGAGTGAGTGTTCAGTAGTGAGCCATTAATGACCCACCCATAGAAAAGTTCCCAAAATAATTGAACTTTTTAGAATTTAGAGGTTTAAGTCAGGGCCTGAGAGTTTTTGAATTTTAAATTTACATTGTAATTTTACAGAATACACAAAAAAATATCTTTCTTTTCTTTTTGGGCAGCAGCAAATCAGTGATTCCTTTAGCGTTGCTAATGTACATTGGCGATAGTGACCACTTACCATGAGGTGACTCATCTGTTCGTTTTACAACTTCTTACTCCAAACATACTCTAAGCTTACAACCTCTAGTTTTAGCCCTTAGGGAATGTATTACCAAACAATCATGTTACAGTTATTTTTGTTTTATGTAAGATTACATACTAACTACCAACTTTCACAGTTTTACCTTAAAAAACCGGGCAAATGCGTGTCAGGCCACGTGCAATATTGGGTTCCAAAGTAGTAAGTTTATTGACTATTACTCATTAACTACGATACGTATGTTAACATAACCTTGATAGTTTTCCTTATAAATCCATCGTATAACCTATTTTTGAGAATGTTTTCACTTATCCAACTCCAACCGTTTAGCCGTTAGGGGGGACACTTGACTTGACTTGGGTACCCAAAATTAGCACTTTCAAGCCAAATATTTCGCAAACGGAACTCTACATCCAAAAATGGTCTCAAAAGAATAATATTTTTGAAAAAACTTTTCAACGATACCCCACACTATAGGGACGAATAAAAAAATAATGCTCACGTTACCTGTAGTGGAGGTACCACGAAAAAAAAAGTTTTTTCAGTAGTTTATTCTACGATTTTGGAGTTTCAATAAATATGTATAGGTATCCATGCCAAATTATAGCTTTCTAGCACTAAGGTTCTCGACGCTTTGCTTTGGACAGACGGACAGACTGACGGACGGACATGACGAAGCTATTAGGGTTCCGATTTTACTTCAGAACACTAAAAATGACGGAGTTTCGTATAAACATTCCCTGAATTAACCCTTTAAAGATTGATTTTTCAAATTATGTTAAAGTTAATTTTTGTTTATAACAGTCGAACTGAGAACCTGCTACTTTTTTGAAGTTGGTTAAAAAACCGGCTAATAGCGTGTCAGGTCACTGGTGATATAGGGTTTCGAAGTTCTAAGTTTATACAACTCAATAACTACGTATGCTAATAATAATATAGCCATGATAGTTTTCCTTTTGATGCAATTGCCATGAATTTTTTTACGTGTCTAACACTTACGAATATTTCGCAATAAAAACTAAAAACATATTTTTAAAAATGTTATTCTACCAGAAGTTTAAATAAACATGTATATCCTTGCTAAATTACAGCTTTCTAGCACTAAGGGTCTCTGCGCTATGCTACGGACGGACGGATGGACGGACGGACGGACGGGCATGATGAAACTATGAGAATTCTGTTTTGACTTCGGAACCCTAAAAAGGGTCATAAAAATCGCTTCATAAAATATAACGAATCTATCAACTACATATAACAAAATTTGACCTTATCCCTCAGGAACAGGTCTGTTTTTCGGGATAAAAAGTATCCTATGTCCTTTCCCGAGCTCAATTCTGTATCTGTACTAAATTTCATCGAAATCGGTTTAGTGGCTTGAAAGAGTTATCCCTCAGGAACAGGTCTGTTTTCCGGGATAAAAAGTATTCTATGTCCTTTCCCGAGCTCAATTCTATATCTATACCAAATTTCATCAAAATCGATTTAGTGGCTTGAAAGAGTAATCCCTCAGGAACAGGTCTACTTTCCGGGATAAAAAGTATCCTATGTCCTTTCCCGAGCTCAATTCTATATCTGTACTAAATTTTATCAAAATCGGTTTAGTGGCTTAAAAGAGTTATCCCTCAGGAACAGCTCTATTTTCCGGGATAAAAAGTATCCTATGTCCTTTCTCGAGCTCAATTCTATATCTGTACCAAACATCATAATCGGTTCAGTTTTTTAGGCTTGAAAGAGTTATCCCTCAGGAACAGGTCTATTTTCCGGGATAAAAAGTATCATATGTCCTTTCCCGAGCTCAATTCTATATCTGTACCAAATTTCATCAAAATCGGTTTAGAGGCTTGAAAGAGTTATTTATCCCTCAGGAACAGGTCTATTTTCCGGGATAAAAAGTATCCTTTGTCCTTTCCCGGGCTCAATTCTATATCTGTACCAAATTTCATCAAAATCGGTTTAGTAGCTTGAAAGAGTTATCCCTCAGGAACAGGTCTATTTTCCGGGATAAAAAGTATCCTATGTCCTTTCCCGAGCTCAATTCTATATCTGTACCAAATTTCATCAAAATCGGTTTAGTGGCTTGAAAGAGTTATCCCTCAGGAACAGGTCTATTTTCCGGGATAAAAAGTATCCTATGTCCTTTCCCGAGCTCAATTCTATATCTGTTCTAAATTTTATCAAAATCGGTTTAGTGGCTTAAAAGAGTTATCCCTCAGGAACAGGTCTATTTTCCGGGATAAAAAGTATCCTATGTCCTTTCCCGAGCTCAATTCTATATCTGTACCAAATTTCATCAAAATCAGTTTAGTGGCTTGAAAGAGTTATCCCTCAGGAACAGGTCTATTTTCCGGGATAAAAAGTATCCTATGTCCATTCCCGAGCTCAATTCTATATCTGTACCAAATTTCATCAAAATCGGTTTTGTGGCTTGAAAGAGTTATCCCTCAGGAACAGGTCTATTTTCCGGGATAAAAATTATCCTATGTCCTTTCCCGAGCTCAATTCTATATCTTTACCAAATTTCATCAAAATCGGTTTAGTGTCTTGAAAGAGTTATCCCTCAGGAACAGGTCTATTTTCCGGGATAAAAAGTATCCTATGTCCTTTCCCGAGCTCAATTCTATATCTGTACCAAATTTCATCAAAATCGGTTCAGTGGTTTTGGCGTGGAATAGTTATCCCTCAGGAACACGTCTATTTTCCGGGATAAAAAGTATCCTATGTTCATTCCCGAGCTCAATTCTATATCTGTACCAAATTTCATCAAAATCGCTTCAGTGTTTTAGGCGTTATTGAGTAGCAGACAGAGTTACTTTCGCATTTATAATATTAGTATAGATAATCTAGCTGCCAATGTTGTGTCGTCCAGTATTGATAATGCCGTGGCCGTGTCGTTGTCATGTCAGCCAATAAAGAATCATCCAATTTCACACTGCAAAAAGCAACCTCTCAGAACAAATGGCCCCGGGGAAATTTGTTAAGTTCCTAGTTTTGTCCGCTACCAAATGTTAACTACAATAAGTATTTATGTACTACAAGTCTACAATATTGTCACAACTACATCAACTAACGAAGACCTTGTGAACCAGCGTAAACTGATTGCTCACTGACATACAAAAAAATATCAAAAGAAAATAGCTGACTTCAAAGAAAACGTCTTTGAAAAATGACCACTAAAATTATCGCTGATCTTATAAAACAAAAATCGCTACAAGTATACAGGTGCCTATAATATGTGCAACTCAATTTCACACATAATCAGAACTGAATTTTGGTAAAAAATATATTTGACGATTGCATAAAAACTGCATAATGAAACATAGGCAATAAGTAAACGCGACGATGCCCTTTTGTGGACAAACGTACTTTTATTATGCAAGATGCAAGCCAGCTGCAAGCAAGCAAGAATTTAACGACAGCATGTGAATGCGGTGCATTTACGTGGACAGAAGGCCTTTAAATCATTTCTCCCTTATCGTACAGTATAGAAATAACCTCCCAGCGCGGCGGCGGCGGCGTGGGCGTTCCCGTTCGATTACAATGTGGGTGTTATCAAGTCACAAAGTCAGTTTTGTCAGTTAAGTAGCTCTTTAGTAACTCGCCACTTAACATCGGGTGGGAAAGCCGTATTGGGGCGGCGTAAAATACTAATCCCAATCCCACGCCGGACGGGTGTCGTAAGAGACGACTCTGGCGTGCTAGTGGTAGGGCCCCTCGAGGGATTATATTGCTAATATTGATTTTAATTATTAATTAATACCACTAAAACTATAATCATAATATTATTTTCTGCATGGGGTCCGGCTGGATAGCTTGACTTGACGGACGGCTTGAGTCATCCTCTTCTCAAGTGCACGAGTCCGCCGCCAAACCTGGGGGCTTGAGAGCTAGTCCTTCCTTTCTTTTTCTTCTCTTTCTTGGCCGGCAACGCATCAGGGATGCCTTTGGTATTGCTAATGTCTATGGGCGACGAAAGCCACTTGCCATCAGGTGGATCGTCAGCTCGTTTGCCGACTTTTTTCATTAAAAAAAACTAAAAACTACAAACTAATAATTTCAGAATCTAAACTAGTGCAAGCCACTATTGCCAGTAGTTTGTTCCCAAACAAAGTCACAAATTTATCTATCGCCCCACATTATTAACGAACAGTGGATCGCTCGGAGCCGATATTTATGCAGATCGATCGTTTGATGCCATCGCAATTAGCATACCAACACCACCTGCTCTACAGCTTGGCTAGCTCCACCGATAGCATGGAAAGTGCTGTTTAATATATCGGTACTTAATTCGATTTATCTATGTTATGTAAGTATGCACATGCCGCTGTATCGTGAGGATTATCGTGAGGCATAGTTACTTCTTCTTTAATCGGTCCCTCGTTACTGAGGATCGTGGTCATTGGGAACTCTTAAATGGACAATCTGTCTCCATCGGTTCCGGTCTGAAATAGCCCTCACTGCATGATAGAATTTCAAACATTTGAATGAAATGGTTTCCTTTACTTGGTCAGATCATCATGTTGGCAACCGGCAACGTGATCTTTTGCCTTCAGTATTAACAACAATGACCAGTTTTTCTAGGTTACCATCCCCCTTTCGCATTATATGGCATCGCTACAGAAAATCGAAAAAGTCCTAAGTAGGGTGCTTAATTTTCCGATGTAATTGGTGCGTTGATTCAATTTTATAACTGCTTACTATGAGTTACTAGTGATCTGCCCGTAGATTTTATAGGTTAACTTTAATATTAATAATAATTTTTGATAAACTTCTTCATATCATAATATTTTGTGAAGCGGTAGTACCTAGCCGTGACAGAATAATATACTCTAAGCAAGAAGAGGACCTATACGGTCACCTACAGAGAAAAGTAACCCATCTGTTTAAACAGTTTTAATAGACAGATGGGTTACTTTTCTCTGCAGGTGACTGTACTAACTATTAATGTGCTATTAATAGTTCCAAAACCACAAATGAAGGTATTCATTGGAGATACTTATAATACATTTGCCCGCTCATCGTCTTTATAATTGCTACGATGTCTTTCAATAGAAATAACCCTTGAAATGTTTTGTTTCCGTTGCCAAGTTCGAGAGTCAGTTGAAAATTCTTCATGGCTTCTGGAGAACGAAGCATTGTTTGTTGAAGCATTCTTATATTATGAGGTTAAGTTTTATTAATGAGGAGTCCCAATAAACTCATCTTTAGAGTTAGTCTTTTAGTTAATTAAAATAATAAATTCTTTAGAAGTGAACCATTGCCATTAACTACATTACTGAAACATAACACTTATTTTTATATGTATGTAGGATTGTTTATCGCTTTTTTCACTGGTTTATTTCCACTTCCCACATGTATGATTAAAACTCGTGAGTTTAAAAAGAATCATGTCAATAAATAAATAGTTCAAAGCAATGAAATCTCGCTAGGGCCACCACCATAGACATAAATAGTAATACATGTCTGTGACCACCACACAAGTCAAAGTCATAGTCAAAGTCAAAGTCAACCCTCATTTAAGGCTAAGAATTCAGTGATTTGTTGCTAGTTACCGTTCAGGAGGTCATGTATCTGAAGCCAGAGCTGTGCATCAGGTCTAGCTTATCATAAAAATTGTCTTCGGAACTTGAAGCAATGGTATGCAAAATTTTTATTATCATATTGGCTCGTGAAAAGCCATGTTTCACCATCTGAATTCTAACTGCGTACAAGAAATATCTGACTACAGACAATCCAATGTATGGTCTGATGGAGTGGAAACATTCATTTCTTTGACGTTGAAAACGTTAGTCACCGCCTACTACATGTTGGGGCGTTAACGATTGAAAATTACGAAGCGCTGAATTCAGTCACGGATATCGATAGTAATTAGAAATTCAGTTTCAGGTTTAAATTGCAACTAGTGCAGCATTTCGAAATTGTTTTTTTTTTTCATTAACTATAACATATTTTTCAAATTTTCCATAAACTGGAACAAGTTTTCTAGATTTTTCGTAATTCGGAACATGTTATTGCTATAATATGATTTGCTTTGATTAAGGTCCTTGACCAACATTTATTTGTGTTAAAAATTTAACTTCAGTCTTCACAATTAAAGATTTTTTT